>SCLG01001062.1:2391-23334 GCA_004367875.1 Oikopleura albicans
TCTGCCACAAATGAATTTCGTCAGTTACCTACAGATGTTGATGTGTCAAAGGCATTTATTATTACAGAAATAACGGTACTGGAACGAGAAAAAAAATGAGACGACTTCATAAACTGTTAAATATGAGTTATAAATAAACTATGAAAACCGTGTTTCCTCTTGACTATTATTTACTTTGTTAGGCTGGTTACAGACGAAACAATGTTTGTTTTCGAACATGAAAGGCTAAAAATTTGTAATTTCTGAAATTTAAGTATCTGAGTCTCAGATTCTGAGACCAAATTGATTTAAGTAAACTTATCGTTGGGACGGCACGGACTGAATGGGAATAACTTATAAAATGCCTAAAGGGGAAAGTGTCTAAAATGTTTAGACNACGGCGTACCCCGCATTATCGTACTCGCCTGTGTTTATATCGAAAAGCAGCTAGACGAAGCGTTGGGCGTTTATCGCGTACCAGGAAATCGAAAATTGCACAATAAATTGATAAAAATGTTGGGAAATAAAAAGTACGATACGGAAAGTATACGGGCGAAATTTCAAGGAATGTTGATTTATATATTTTAAACATTGTTTCGGCGTGCCTGAATCTTTTTAGATTTCGCATTCTAAATTTATCTTCCACATTTTCATTTTTGAGTTTTTTTGAGATTTGTTGGAATTTTTTTGTTTGTTTGTTTGTTGTGGATTGTTTGGGATTGTTTGGGATTGTTTGGGATTTTGTTAGATTTTTTTAGATTTTTTTGGATTTTTTGAAACTTTTTGAAACTTTTGAAACTTTTTGAAACTTTTTGAAACTTTTTGAAACTTTTTGAGATTTTTTGAGATTTTTCTAGATTTTTTGAGATTTTTTGAGATTTTTCTAGATCTTTTGAGATTTTTTATAATTAAGATTTTAGTTATAATTAAGATTTTACTTACCACTAGTTTAACTAACCAGGGTTGTAAATCCCAATAACAAAATCATACACACAATGTGAGTTGTGTCACACTTTTTTTAATCAATAGTTGAAAACGTCCGTCCAGGACTCGGTAACGGCTGGTCGGCCTATTTATTAGGGAGCTCGGTGGACCAGCTCTTTTAAAACAATTTTCACAATTTTGCAGTTTTAACAGCAGTTTAAGCCTTATATAAACAATTTGTTTAAAAATAATTTATTTTTTGAACAATTATCTATATATTGGAAAATAATTAGTACAGTAGTAGTTATATGTAACATATGTTGGTTTGAACGCCCGAGGCTACAATACCACTTCCGGCGGGGAAAATTGCGTAGGTTAAAAACATCTGACATTTTTTTTTGAAATTGCGTAGGTTAAAAATCTTGATGAAATTGAAATTGCCCCGGGGCATATTTGCATATTAAATTTTTATAAAAACTGGTTTTTAACAGATTTTATTAACTACATAACACAGTGTAAGTGCACAAACAAATTGAAACCAGGGAAATTCCATATTTTCTGACAGCTGTTCCANATTCCACGTTTTTTGTTCTTCCCGGTATTGCGCAATACAATTTTAAAATAGCTCCAAAAAATTGTCCCATTTCACAACGTAAAAACAGTTTTTTTGTAATTAATCGTGCAATGTTGGGAGACGGTTTCTTTTATTTTTGGTGGAAATTATTTTTGGTTCTAATATGATTATCCTTCACCCCGCTTACACATCACGAAGATAATTCAATTAACAAAAGTGCGGTTATTTTTGGAAAGTTTGCGGTTTGGGTATAAACCGCCAATTTCGGAACCCATGCTCACGCTTGTCAAGTTAAATTTAAGTTGACCCATTTTTGGTAAAGAATTTATTTTCACAAAAATGGTAATTTTAACTCTCACGGGCTGAAGTCACCCGCATAAGTACCATTGGGCGGTTTTTTCGAAGAAATTTTTTTGAAAGAAAGGGTTTTCGGAGAAAATTTATTAGAAGAAAAGGTTTTCGAGGGAAATTTGACGTTTCGGAGAAAATTTTAATCGAAAAACCGATTTTTTTTTTCTGGGAAATTTTAATGATATTGTGGTCTCTCTCATGCAATATACCAAAAAACGTTTGTGGCTGAAATTCTCCGAAAAAATTTTCTTTCAGAAACAAACAAAAAACATTTCAAGCATACCGTTGGTTGGTAAATATACCGTGTGCAATTAACACTTGACACCGCGTCTTAATTTTGTTTAAGGTTTTTAAAGCGATCCTGACATTATTGCGACAGTTGATGCGGCGACACACAGTAATTTGGCAAAAAAAAATATATTAATTTTATTAAGACACTAGCGTTATGCACCTTATTATTTTTTTACGATTTAGTATTCAGAACAAAGTTGTCTGTCAAAATAAAATGATTATCTACTCTAGTAAAATAGTCCAAAATTTGCATTTTAAGGGAATTCCATTGTAAATTTTTCATTATTTTCTCAGCGGCAGATGTGTTTGAAGTGCTATTTTCGAATTATTACTTTAGTTCTTAGTTCCGACCATTCAAACAATTTTCACCAAGCAAACTCTAAATTACGGTTTTAGGATAAAAAATCAGTCTAGCATGAAAAACGCTGATACAGGTATTAGAACATATGAGAAATATATAAATGAAAATATTATGTTTAAGTAAGAACAATAACGAAAAGGTCTCCAGTATGAAACAGGAATAATTCATGCCAACAAGTATGAAAAAATATGCACAAACATTGGAAAAGCATGACCGTTAGGCCCGCAACAGGAAATTGAAGACGAGACCGCATGTCTTAACGATATCTAAAAGTATGAAAAAAGTATAAAAAGTATGAAAAAGTATGAAAAAGTATGAAAAAATTTAAAAAGTATGAAACAGTATAAAAACGTATAAAAAAGGATGAAAAAGTTTGAAAAAGTATGAAAAAGTTTGAAAAAGTTTGAAAAAGTTTGAAAAAGTAGGAAAAAGTATGAAAAAGTATGAAAAAGTATGAAAAAGTATGAAAAAGTATGAAAAAGTATGAAAAAGTATGAAAAAATTTGAAAAAATTTGAAAAAGTTAGAAAAAGTTAGAAAAAGTTAGAAAAAGTATGAAAAAGTATGAAAAAGTATGAAAAAATTTGAAAAAGTTAGAAAAAGTATGAAAAAGGCCCAGAAAAATATTTGCTCGTAAACCGTAATTTTGCTTACTTATCTAAGTATTATATAAGTCTGCTTATTAATCTTCCCATCTGCTTGTTTCAAATAATTCTGAAGTTCAGAATACATAGAATATTGTTCAAAGTTAAAATGAAATTTTACACGCGATTTCATCGCAATATTTTTGAAGCTTTTTAAACAAACACAGTTGCACATAAAATAACTTTTCATGAAAGTTCAATGAAATTGATGAACGGGTCCAACATATAGATTAAAATGAATAAAATGTTATTCAAATTCCCCAAAAAAATATGAAAAGTTCATGTTTCTTAACTCCTGCGTTCTCGACAGACTGTACCATACGTTACTGTTTTCATTTATTTTTGCTAAATTAGCTATTATAGGTCGAAATGGATATGAGTTATTTCCCATCCGGTGTTTGTATTTGGTTGATAGGATTTTTTTTTTGAAAAAAAATATTAGTAAATAATCGAAATTTGACATCCAGTTACCGGTTTTAATTCTTTAGTACATCCTATTATACGCCAAACCGTGTCTAATAATTCTAATAAATATAAAACCCTCCCATTATTTTGGTTTTATTGACTTATTGGAATAATTAGACACGACCGTTAATATCAAGCAGCAATACAGCAACGTTGGGCCGCAACAAAAAATTGAAGACGCTAGGCTTAACGATATCATGAAAAATGTATCCCGGTTTCTTTTGTAGAAATCAATTTTTTAACGAAACACGTTTTTAACCTCTTCTGATCTTTTCCGTGAAGTCAATATTGAAAAGAGTTCAAAATAATTTTAAATTAATTTAATTTTTTTTTTCAGGTGGTCATATAAATTGTACGTTTATTTATATACTAAAGAATACATTTATATCATATAAATTGGTTCATAAATTACTGCAGCAAATAATTTTTTATCAATGATTTTTTGTGGAATTGTACAGGGTGAGGTAATATAGATGTTAAGCCGTTTTTGGTGACTTATAATCGCTCAGCGCACTCGCGAACCAAAAACGGTTTAACATCTATATTACCTCGCCCTGTATACCCTATACAGGACAGGGTAGTCTTAAATATGTTATTAAACATAAAATTTAACTACCCGAGGTCCAAAAATTTTTGATGGCTATACGGTATAGGCTGTACCCAGTAAACATGTTCCATGTGGCACGTGAACTTGGGGCGTTAAAGATAATCGAACACCGAAGCAACTACCGTATAATTACCGAACGCAAAATTTATTGTTAAATAATTATTATTTATTTAAAGTAAAAATTTTTACGAAAAGCTCATAGCCATAATAAGCGATGGTACAAACAAATATTACAAGATAATTTTTTAAGCTGTTTAGAAATTTAACCAAAATATTCAACTTTGTATCGAGGCTGGCATAATTAATAAAACTGCCCAAGTTTAACCGAGTTCAATTTTGCATGTAGTTAACGGGTTAAAGTTGACCAGTTGAGTTTGTATTACGGAGCCTAGAATATCGTGAATTATTGTTTGCCCAAAAACTCTTTAATATTTTTTTTATATTTTACAGCTGGTTTAATCATAAAAATATATTAAAAATTTTCGTTTTTAATCCATTTTTTAAATTTCTGACAAATACCACGTCCAACGGCAAGTAAGGGGCGGTTTCTTGTTTTGAAAAAACGTCCCTTACTTGGCGTCTAGATCTTATTTGGGGGCCCGTCTGTAACGTAAAATTGAAATTTTAAATTATCAGGGGCAAAACAAGAAAGTGCAGTTTTTTGACTTTAACCCTTTTTGAGTTTCATTATTAACGCGTTAAAACTTGATCATCATTTAAAAGGTAACTAATGTTTTTATAACTTAAGAATCTTAACTTGAGACATGTTAACCTTTGAATGACGATAATTTTTCAATGTGATGAGTCCAGCAACGCATAATTGCTCTTGAATTTCGGATCTACATTACGAATATCAATTTCGAGTTTTTTGCGAACTTTTTTTTTTAGAAACGACTTAAACTTAAAACCAACGTTGAAATTAGCCAATCATTAAGTTTCTTTTAAAAACTTTTTTCCGTTCAAAATTCAAGGAATATCAAACGTGAGGACACACACGTTTTTAGCCAAAACCAAATGAGAAAAAAAACATGACGGATATCGGCGATATCATATCGGACATTTATTCCGGAAATAAAAAAAGGAAGATAAGCGTACGAACGGAAAATTGAAAAATAACTATTTGAAACATAACGGCGCAGGGAATCTAAATGGTATATGGATGTGTGGACCTAAAAGTCAATCAAAAAGGCCTCTACTCAAAATGTGTACAAGATAATTGGTTATAAGGTCCTAACTACAAAATATTATTCGGCCTTAAATGTATTTTTTAAGATCATAAGACCCTGTAACCAAACAAAAAAAATCGTAGACCGTTTGAACATCACCTAAAAAAGGGCATGACTTTATGATGTTCAAAATACAAACACGACCTTTATTTAGCGACCCCTAACGGTTAAGGCCTAACCCTACACATAATTTTGATCATACACACTTTGCAAAAGTTCAACAAAGTCGTAAGCGCCATTTTGTGAAATACGACTTAGAACTAGGATGTTTACCGGCGGATTTCGTAAAGGCTACTTTTTTTTTCTAAAAAATGCGATTAATTTTTGATCAAGTAAATCATTCAGAAAAACGTTTTGTATCCTTTCGAAACATGTGGACAGTTAGTCCGGATTCACCAAATTACAATTCGCATTAAATGTCGAAAAAAAAAATTTTATCAGCAAAAAATATTGGTAATTATGGTTCATTTACACAAAAAAGAAAGTTTCAAATTCAAGACGGCGACTATTATTGAAATCCGGTTAAACAGGACTCGTGTAGATAGGGTCTTTGGGAAAGTGAATTGTTCCGCACAGGAAAGACAACTTAGAAGTTTAATCTTCATGTTAACTCCTAAATGTCAAAATAACCAAAATGCAATTATGATTGTATCAAATTGTGCACTAAAAAAATATGTTTTTACATGTAGTTAAAAATTAATACAGTCCTTACTCCTTTTTGGGACAATTGCTCCTTTTCGGGGCGCTGTTTTGGCCAAAATGGAGCCATTCTAATAGAAAATTAATCCCTTTTGTCTCGATGCTCCTTTTTCGGACGCTATTTTCGAGAACCGAAAACGTCCCGAAAGGAGTATGGACTGTGATTGATATTTTATGTAAACATAGAAATGCTTAAAAATTAGTTATAAATTCGTTGTTCCTATTGTATGACAAAAGTTTAAAAATAGACAAACAATCATCAAAAATATTTTGCTAATTTTTTGTTATTAAATTAATATTAATTGCATAGGGTGCGCCATTATGTTTCACAAACAAATTCGAAAAAAAGTGAAACATAATGGCCCGAGCAGGAAAAGTGAAACATAACGGCGTAGGACTTGACATATAAATATATGTATAATACAGTAATTTACAGGAAAATATTTTGTCAAAAAAATGAAACATAACAGTACGGACGGGAATAGGTGAAACATAACGGAGTGAAACATAACGGCGCACCCTGTTAAATCATAATGAAAAATAATCTAGTGACCCAAACAGCGTGCTAATTCTAGTTTCAATATTACGAAAATGATACAATTTATGGAGAGACGATAAATGAAGTTGGGACATTTGTCCCATAATAGGACTCCCATTTGTGAGATAGTCTCCCATTTTTTGATACAGTCCTTAACCATTTATCGGACGCTCATTTATCGGACGCTTACTCATTTATCGGACGCTTTTTTGGCCAAACTGGGGTCGTTCAAATAAAAAATGACCTCTTTTGTAACGATGGTCATTTATCGGACGCTATTTTCGACAACCGAAAACGTCCGATAAATGGTGTAGTCTTTTTTGAGGGTTTAGATTAAAAGCATTACGAACAAAGTTCATCGCATGGAAAAAAACTTTTTTTGAAAAAAAGCATGTTGCGTCAAGGGGTTGAGCTGGTATAATGTGTAAACAAACAGGTTCTCTGATATTAATCTGTCAAAAAGCAGCGGCCAAAACGTTTTTTCTAACCGTTTTTAGCAAACTTTTTAACTCTATCTGAAAAAAATAAAACGATTGGGATTGTGAAAATAATGTCATATCCTGGTTACGCGACTGTAAACGGCGATAGTACAAAAATCGTGTTTCAAATAAAAATAGTAACTAGGTCATCCGTAGCCTAAGCCGTTGTTTTCCAAAAAACACACTCAAAAGTCTAGTGTTAATACCCTTAGCATAAGATTCTAACCAGTTAGCTCAATCACTAATGCATTAACTCCTCCATGCCAACGTGGGTCAATAATTAACAGTCAATTGCTACAAGGAAGTTATTTACAAAATGCATAAAAAATCACACATTTTAACAATGTGCCATGATAAATGTCATTCAGTTTTGATGAGTTTTTGAGCATTTTTTAAAGTGCGAAATAATTCGAAATCATTACTGGTATCTCTGTATAAACATCGAAGTCACAAAAACAGGTACATTCCTTACTCCTTTTTGAGACGCTCCTTTTTGGGACGATTGCACCTTTTTGGGACGCTTTTTCGGCCAAAATGGGACCATTTTAAGAGAAAAATGATCTTTTTTGTGATAATGCTCCTTTTTCGGATGCGATTTTCGAGAACCGAAAACGTCCCATAAAGGAGTATGGACTGTATCTGATTATAAATCAAGATAAAAAAAAACTGATTTACATACGTAGAGTTGGCCTTAACACCAAAATGAAATTTTGAAAAGATCTCAGAAATAGACGAAATTCTTGAAAAAATATTTTTAGAGGCATGAGTCATGCCGCATGACGTAAACATAGCTCGTCCCCGTTTTCAAGCGCACCCAAGTGTGTTTTTCAAGACATTTTCCAACCGTTAATTAACGACATATTTAATAGGTACATTGTTAATCATGGACTAGCTAGGCAAGCACCATTTTCATCTTTTTTATACGAAAAATATGACTAAAAAATTGTTATTTGGAGCACAATAAATCTAAAAACATTCTGAAAAATATAATTGTCCAAAATAAATTGGCATATAATTTATATGATATAATGTACAAAAAACCGTATTTCTGGAAAAGTACGCAGTTTTTAAAACGGTTTTTAATATGAGGGATGTTATATGCCATTTATTATATGCGTGAAATTATATGCCACTTAGCGCTGTAACAACTATATACTTTATAGGATAATTATATCATATAATTCATGCATAATCATACATTATTTGACAATTTATTAGTTTATAATTATTATGTAAGTGAGATTGTAAAATAAGATCAAAGTATTTCCAACACATTTACATACATGTATAAAATCTTTATTGTACATCAAATAAAGAATCTAACCCTAATTTGGGCACCTTTGTTACAAAAGATCTGTAAAAATCTCTGTTGAAATGTTGAGATTTAATACGTTTTTAAAAACGACAAAATATTTATTTAGTGCCTTCTTCGTTCTTCAACTTTTATATTCTTTCGTTTATAATTCCACGAATCCTACCCTAATGTTGTTTTCAAGAAGTTATTACCTCCAAAAACACGTGACTTAGAGGCAAGCCAATCAGGAGCTCGCTTGAATAGGGTCGTCGCAATCAGCGCAGTTTAATGTCAAAAATACAAAGGTTATTTTTATATTTCCAATGATACACCGGGTGCGCTTTACTATTTCACAATGAAAAAATAAATTCTGGGAATTGTTCGGTTCGAGTATTTCTACAAACTTTTTGTCATTGTCAATAATTTTGTCAAAAATCTATTTACCTACCTAATCAGTTATGGCTTCAGAAATGGTTGAAGTTCAATATAGTTTGAGCGTTTGGTAAGATATTTTTTCTCAACAGAAAAGCTTAATAATGGGTCGTATAATTTTGATTTCAGACAAATGATAAACAGTTCCATGTTCTACTTAGGCAGATTGAACACGTTTTCCTGAATTAAAAAAAATACAAATTTGAACGACCCGAATCATGACATAAATGTTGTCACATCAAGGGCCGATGTAAAAAAAATAGAACAAAATTTGAGAATGTAAATAATCGGCACTTAATCTAGCTAGAATTGATTAATGTGGATTGTCCTGAACCGTCTCGTCGCCATATCACTTGTGAAATAAATTAACAAAAATTAGTATAATCAAGGACGAATTACAAAGTAAAATAACCATAGACTACCCTGACCTACTTTTTTATCTGCGTTTCTGTAAATTTATACAAAATTAAGGCCCTGAACTGAATTTAATTCATACTTTCAATAACATCAATTTTTAATCGTTTAGAGTCAAAAAATTGGCCACTAGTAGGTGGTCTCATGACTCTTTTGGTCAAAATCTGTCAAGCTAAGACACTTTTGTTAAGATAAAACGTGTCAAAATACATACAAAACCTGGTAAGATTAAACGTGACAAGATAAAAAATCTATTGAGATAAAACGAAGAGTCTAGATAAAACGAGTGAACATAAATAGAAAATATGTTAAGATAAAACGTGTCAACATAAAACGTGACAACATTAAACCTGTCAAGATATAACGTGTCAAGATTAAATGCACCAACTAACCATTTAACTTTGTTGACATAATTGGATAGGGCATGGAAATTTAGACGTTTCTGAACGGTTATAATATAAAAAGTTAGCGTGGACACTGTAACCGAAAGCTGCTCCCGATGTTTATGCCATTTGTATACTAAAACCCGCTGTAGTTAACGGTAATACGATTTTATACAGTATATAATCGTATTACCGTAGTCTACGAATTTTAGTCTAGTACTTTCTCAACTAGTATTAAACCAGCAAAAAATCGTGTATTTTGGACATACTTGAACGAAAATGCGTGAGACATCTAGAACGCCGATTTATTTATGATAAAGACAATCTCTTCTATCTCAATGTCCATTTTTATAGATTAGTAAAAAACATGTTTTTTACACAAAAAAGAAAAAAAACATTATATTTATTTTTGTGTATCATTACTTTCACAAGTTTGATTAGCCGATACCGTCTGAAAAGTACGAACTGAGAAACTTTTACTATAAATAAAGTAGTTTTNAAAGTTAGCGTGGACACTGTAACCGAAAGCTGCTCCCGATGTTTATGCCATTTGTATACTAAAACCCGCTGTAGTTAACGGTAATACGATTATATACAGTATGTAATCGTATTACCGTAGTCTACGAATTTTAGTCTAGTACTTTCTCAACTAGTATTAAACCAGCAAAAAATCGTGTATTTTGGACATACTTGAACGAAAATGCGTGAGACATCTAGAACGCCGATTTATTTATGATAAAGACAATCTCTTCTATCTCAATGTCCATTTTATATTTAAAAACATTATATTTACTTTTGTGTATTATTACTTTCAAAAGTTTGATTAGCCGATACCGTCTGAAAAGTACGAACTGAGAAACTTTTACTATAAATAAAGTAGTTTTTGGAGAAGGGTAAAACGGCCGAACTTTGATGGTTCAATTACACCTTTGTTGATATTACTTTTAAAAAGAGAAAAATAAAGGACCTGTTATTTTTCTATTTACTTTAAATCAAGTTTTATTTCGCGAAAAATATATGACGGCCATATATATAATAAACCAGTTTGAACAGTATTTATATTTAGCTTTCCGACCCTATCATCACGTGCGTAGGTTGCGGTTCTCACCACTTATTGGCTTGCCTCCTCGCCTCATATAATTTCGAGCTATTGTTATTATTAGGGTCTTTGTTGTATATTATAATTTTAATTTATCAGAAGATATTTAAAAACTATTTCAGAACTTCGGGCTTAACATATAAATATATGGAATACGGTAAAATAAGTGAAAAAAAGTGAAACATAACAACGCACCCGGCACGCAATAAATTATGAAGAACAAATAAGTTCATCATTCTTCTATTGTTCCATCCTATCCCTTCATTAACATAAACGTTTTTAGAACAGCCAATTATGCTTAGAGGGGTTGAGGCATTTATAATGAATATATCTATTGTCGTTTTTTATCAAAAATAATTCCAACCACCAATGATTGTATTTCCGACCCAAAGCATAATGGTTAAAAACACGTTTTTGTGGTCAAATTCAAGTGGCCGGGGCGATTAAATATGTTTGATTCGGATCGCCAATTTGCGGCACAGTAATAAAAATTGACTACAGTGTCTCCGTTTAAGTTCAACGAACATTTTGGGGACAGCCAAATACCAAAAATGTTTTAAATGTTAGCGTTTTTAGACTGTTATCAGGTTTTTATTCTACACTACTTTTTTCTATTAATTTATTTCTTAATTTATTTGCTAGGTAGACCACCCTTGTTTCCACCCGTTATGTTGGAAGATTTTTTTGGCCTTTTCAACCCTAATCTTCTACGCACTGCGACGGCACCGTAAGAATCCGGATAATGTGTTTTTGGAGAAAGGGTAATCTGACGACAGTTTATATATAAATATACTATTAATTTTACTATTTAATTATTTATAAACTGTCGTCGGATCCAAAAATTCATTCTCCGGATTCCGACGGTGCCATTGAAACATTATTTCGACGAAAAATTTTCATGTAAAAAAAATCATTTTTCATTCTTTTCTATCAACACTTCATTACGGCATTAAAATTTGAGCTTTTATGTAGCTGGGGTTGCCAACAGCTGGCTGGTTTGGGCAGCTGGACAGCTTACTGGCCTGGGCATCTGAAAGTTCAACAGGCGAGCTCATATGTATTTTTGGGCTCGACAGTTTAGGCCAGCTCAATTTTTTTTTTAATTATGCCGAGCCCTTGCTGCGATTCGAAAGGAGAAATCGTCATGGTTAATAACGCTGAACGAGTCTCGAGGTCAAATAAAAAAAAACGTGAAATAGACACTACTAGAAAATTAATTTAAACATTTGAACAAAGTACATAAAATACGATTAATCCGACTTATCCGATTAACTCAGAGACTAACAAATTGAAGCACTAAATATTCTTAATGGTAGTAATTAATATTCATACTGCTAAAGTTGCTTACTAGAACATCTTTATTTTAGTTCTTCGACTTGACACGTGCAGATTAACG
Organism: Oikopleura albicans; assembly: GCA_004367875.1. Taxonomy (NCBI): domain Eukaryota; kingdom Metazoa; phylum Chordata; class Appendicularia; order Copelata; family Oikopleuridae; genus Oikopleura; species Oikopleura albicans. The sequence continues at coordinate 14,547 of SCLG01001062.1, forward strand.
AATCTTTAACTCTCGTGGTCCGTGATTTTGTTTTTGGTAAAAAATCTCTAAGCCCTCAATAAGACCTCATCTGAATAAAAAAGATATGATTTGACCAACAAAAATATCTTAAGGCCTTCAGTTTGGAGATTTCACAGTGAAAGAGACCCTTGGACCTTATAACGTACCAAATGATAGACCTTAAAGCCACCCACTGTACTTGGAAAACTGTTACTTTAAGGGTGTCCAGGAACAAACAATTTTTCAGATTTATTTTTTATGGCCATTGTGCCCACAACGCAGCAGTGTGCCCACAACGCAACAGTGTGCCCACAACGCAACGGTTTTTCAGAAACATTTTTTTTTTGCATTTTTGGTCCATGTATTTTCCTAAGTTTCGGTAAAAATTCCAATTTAAAAATATTATGAATCATCATAATTTATGATAGTCGTTATTATATGAGTTAATCGTTCTCCAAAAACCTGTTATGACTAAATAGTTACGATATTGGTCGTTACGATATGGGGTAACTATATGTATAACTATATGACTTAATCGTTACTATATGGTTTACACAACTGTATTATGCAATTTGTAGCGAATATACTCCGGGATTTCGGTGTAAAAATAAAGTTACCTAAGGTGCTCGTTATTTTCTAGTGTTGGTTAGATGTTGCTTTATTTGAAGTGGTGAACTACCGATTTAATTGTTGTTGTTTTTTTGGTTTTTTGTGAAAGAAGAAAGCAGCGGCCGCGAGTTAAGGATGTCTAATGACAGAGGCAAGTCAAGTTCAATAGTATGTACACTTGATTCGTGACATATCATTTATATAAAGTCAACTTGTTATGTTTTGTTTTCTAAAAGAACCGTACCCTACGTGGACCAATGCCATAAATACGAGCCGTAATCTGAAAATTACCCATTTTTGGACTGCTATTATAGTTTTGACGTACAAAAATGAACTGTTAAATTGCATAGTTTTATTCGAACGTCAGTTTTTTAAGCGTACAAATAAGATAGTTTCATGGTTTAGCGTAATAAGCTGAAACTCAAAAGTTTTCAGAATATAATTATATTCCTGCTGTTATAGTCTAAACTCCCCAGTTAAACAACTGAGATTTTTTGGTCAGTTTCCGTCTAAACTTTTGTTCAAATTTTTGTTTGTTTTTTCTTCAATTTTTAATCGATTATGTAATTTGTAATTTTTTATTTAATTTTTTGTTTAATTTTTTATTTAATTTTTTGTTTAATTTTCGTTTAATTTTTTGTTTGATTTTTAGTTTGATTTTTTGTTTGATTTTTAGTTTGATTTTTAGTTTGATTTTTAGTTTATTTTTTTGTTTAATTTTTTGTGTAGTATTTTGTTCGATTTTTTGTTTATTTTTTTGTGTATTTTTTTGTTTAATTTTTTGTTTTATTTTTTGTTTAATTTTTTGAATCATTTTTTAGTGTACTCTATCGTTTATTTTTTTAATTGTTTATTGAATTTTAATTTGTTTATTTGTTGTTTATGTTTTTGTTTATTTTGCTATCTACGTAAAAAATAAAAACAATGCGTTTTCCCCAAATGCTTCAAAATGGCTGTTTTGAATTGTTTAATTCTGTTATACTACTCCTTTTCGTCGAAATCTTGGACATACTATATTCAACCCATTCTTTGCGTGTTTAAGGTTGGGCCAATGCTGTCGAAGTTGGTTATACCGATTTAATCAGTCGTAATTGTACGTCAGTAACTCGGCACTTATCCGAGCTCATGGAGCGGCTTTAATTGGCCCATCCCTCGAAAACGGCAAAGTGATAATGGGCGGGAAATGACGTTTTCATTATCTGGCCGGATAAGTACGCGTAATTTTACTTTTTTTTTCACTAACTAACCCCAGCGCCAGCTAATGATCACTTTTACTAAGTCGGTATGAGATTTGTTGGGTAGTTTCTAACAAAAAAAAAGTAAGTACTACTTGGCGACCCGGACGAATAATAAACAGTTGTAGACTGTAACCACACTGTAAGTATAATCCCAACTTAAATTCAAGTACAAGATCTGTAGTTGGGCGTNCGATTTAATCAGTCGTAATTGTACGTCAGTAACTCGGCACTTATCCGAGCTCATGGAGCGGCTTTAATTGGCCCATCCCTCAAAAACGGCAAAGTGATAATGGGCGGAAAATGACGTTTTCATTATCTGGCCGGATAAGTACGCGTAATTTTACTTTTTTTTTCACTAACTAACCCCGGCGCCAGCTAATGATCACTTTTACTAAGTCGGTATGAGATTTGTTGGGTAGTTTCTAACAAAAAAAGTAAGTACTACTTGGCGACCCGGACGAATAATAAACAGTTGTAGACTGTAACCACACTGTAAGTATAATCCCAACTTAAATTCAAGTACAAGATCTGTAGTTGGGCGTCCACCCGCTTATCTTTTGGGAAATGCGTTGTTTGTTACCCACTCTAGTTGGTTCCCATTATAGTTGACTTTCAATGTTTTCAGCATACAGGCTTAGAGTTCACTACGGTTCTCACTACGGTTCTGAATAACACTTTTAGTTGATTGTGCGAGAACGTGACGGTGCTGCGAGAATCTGTATGCGTATGTATTAACTACGTAACCTTTAAACACATAACATCACAAAACATTTCCAAGGCAAAACAACTGGACGTTCGTCCAGTCATTCCTTAATCGTTTTGTTTATAAGTGGCGTCTGTTTAGATTCATTTATCAAATATTGTTTTGTGAAACTACAAATACTGATATTACCATGGGTGCTTATAAGGCTTTTTGAACAAGGCCTCAGATGTTTAACTCCCAAAGAAGCAGTGTTGGGCTTTGGGGTGCGTTGGCCAACGACCAACGCCGAACCAACGCGTTGGGAACGTTGGGCGTTGGTTAGATTTTATTCCCAACGCGTTGGGCGTTGGGAAAATTCAAGCGTTGGCCAACGCTTGCGTTGGGCGTTGGGGGAAATTTGGAGCGTTGGCCAACTTTTCCAACACTGCCAAAGAAGTGCTTCGGTGCGTACCTTTTTAACCAAATTGCATAATTTATAAAAAACAGACGTTAAAAACAGAAGGATTACGTTTACAATTTTGAACGTCTAATATTTATCATAAGGCTTAAACGAATGCTCGAATTTGACATTATTTTAATAAATCATCGTCAAAGCGCAAGTTCTAAAGTAAATATGTTCATTCTTTTAAATCATTAGGGTGTTCAACATAATTAAGACTAAATTATGCCCTCTGGTGAAACATAAATTTTCAGATTTTTATCATTTATAGTATAGATTCTATACAGTTGTGGATGCGAGAACGTAACGCTTTCACTTGTCAAAAACTGTTACGTTCTCGCGATTTTGTTACGTTCTCGCATCCACTGGTTTTTGGTCATTTTTTACCGAAAAAAGACTAAATATAACGCTTTTAGTTATACAAAGTGATAGACTATCACTGATACGCAAAACATAACGCCCAAAGGGAGAAAAACTGTCTTGATACAGTTAAGCTGTATGTCGACTGTTTCCCAAAAAGTGTTACGTTCTCGCAATTTTGTCACGTTCTCGCGTGTTACGTTCTCGCATCCACAACTGTACCACTGGCGCAGTTAAGTTGCAAAAGTATTTTTTGTTTTTGAAAATTCATCATAACTGCGCAGTGTGTAGGCGGAACGTAAAATAGAAAAATAACTGCAACTTAACTGCGCAGTGCGTAGGCGGCCATGTAGACATGTAAATAATCAAATTGGTCATGAAATTTAACCGCGTAGTGTAATTGGTCAGAAAAAAATTATGAAATATCAAACAACATATTTCTAGCAATTTTGATGGCGGTGCCTCGGGCTTCAAAATCTAGAAACGTTAGGCCCGGATACATTTATTAGAAGTTTGCCTTGGCCGTTATGAAAATTTCCGTGTACTTCTTACCCTGTAAATCCCGGTGCCAAACTGTTGAGAGCATTATTTTTAGAGGTTTGACAATTTTCCATTAATTTATCGTTAAGGCGCCGTGTCCTCAATCTAACCAGGCCAATAATAAGGGGCCTTCAACGCTCGCCAACCACCGCTGGCAACGCACTTTTGCCAAAGGGACGAATTAGACGACATGCAAAGAATGTGGTTATTACATCTAACAAGTCAATCGAGTACAGCCCAGTCCAACTAGGGTTACCAAACTCAAATACAAAATCGACAAAATAGAAAATTGTTTTACAATAGGAGCGTATCTTCTAAAATTATCTAGGGGTGAGTGGTTATAAAGTTTTTGGTGATTAAGATCATAAGACCTTTAATGAATTTCTGAAAAACCATAAGACCTTTCAGATAATCATCTGAAAAAATCGAAGATCCTTTTTCTCTATAAAAAGTTCAGAAAGACACGATTTTATTTTAAAAAATATGAAGAACTTTTAGTTGTGCTTTTCTCAGAAAAAGGGTCGAGACATGATTTTCAAATTTCGATTAAAATAGACCAAAAAATAGCAAACTCCCAGACCTTATAACCACCCTTATAAAAAATAATCGTGTGTACACCACTTACGCAGTTATCTTGCGAAAATATTTTCAAAAAATGACAAAATAACCGCCTAGGCGGCAAATTGACGTAATACACTAGTTGTACAGTTATCTTTCGTACAGTTATCTTTCATTTTTGAGCCTATTTTCAGTTATCTTTCGTCGTTTTCGCAAAAAGTTTCAAACTACCTATTTTCAGTTATCTTTCATTTGCAGTTATCTTTCATCATTTTTCCAAAAAAATCCGCCTATGTATTTTTTGAAGCATTTTTCACAGTAAAGTAGTATTTTGAAGTCGGCATTTCGTAGCATTTTTTAGAAAAAAGGATGATCAGGAGCGTACGAACACATAATTTAATCTTTAAAAAAAACAATAAATTGCTCTAGAATCAATTAAAAACATTTTGTTTTGTTACAATGGCGTTAGACTCCAATGATTACGTAACGCCTATTTTCAGTTATCTTTCATTTCGTACAAAAACAACACGTATTTCGCAATACTTTCGAGTTACGTAATGACTATTTGTTTTTTTTTGTACAGTTATCTTTCATTTTGTACAAAAAAACACGTATTGCGCAATATGCGCACGTTACGTAATGCCTATTTGCAGTTATCTTTCATCGCCTACGCAATTTCAACCATACGGCTACACAATGTACACTTATCTTTCATTTGTCTGCCTATTTTCAGTTATCTTTCGTCATTTTCGCGATGGTTTGCGAAAGATAACTGTACAACTGGTGTATTCTATTTCTGCATATTAACTCGGTGCAAGATAACTGCGTAAGCAAAAAAAAGAAATATCACGAAAACTTGACGACATATTTGGTTTCGGCAAGATAACTGCTCACAATTTTTGCCACCTAAAAAAGTTCATACAAAGCTTTCAACTAAAGTTTAGTTACTAAACTACGAAAATATTTTTGAACCCGTTGTTTTTTTTCATTTTCAGTTTGGGAACCCTAGAACCAGAGGACTTCTCCCAAACGTTTAGAAAGCATTCCAGAACTAAAGTAGAACACCACCCTACGATAACATTAGGTACTTAACGTTTGTATTTTGTAACCAGAAAACATACGTTATCCAACTTGAATCAAATAAAATCCATACTCGAGTACCACGAGATCATTACGTAATCATTGGGAAAAAATAAATGGATAACTTCTGAGAGACGAATTCTACGCGTATTTTGTACATTTTTCGAGACATTTTTCTTTACACATTTGCTATAAGGGGGTTTTGAATAAGGGCCGCTTGTGCTAAATAAGGGTCGCTCTTTTTGATAAAAAAAATATTACCCAAAAAAGGGGTCGCTGATCTTAATTACCTCTTATGGGCATTGTTGACTAGTTTTGGGTCTGTTTATGGATATCATGAATTAAAATTGTACTTAACTTCAATTTTATCGTTAATTTGATAACATCAAATATATAACCCAAAAAAAAAATAATGGAATACAAAAATTAAAGATGAGACTCTTTTGGCGCTAAAGAGCAATTGTTTAGTACAGTCCTCGTACCCGAAACGTCCCACTTTTTTTGAAAACATTTTGGGACGTTTCGGTACGAGGACTGTACTAGAGCTTTTCTAGAAAATGTGTAATAAAAAATGCCGGGTTTTCATGGTTAATAACAGTGCTTGTTTTTTTTCCTAAAAAGTAACCATATGTTTTTTTGACAATAGTGACTTGATAATTACGTTATTGCCCAAATTTCGTAATTTTAATTAATCATTCTTCCAGACGTCCCAAACAATATTGTTTTATTTTTGTTTTTTGGCAAAGTTCAAGTCAGTATGAAGATAATTGCGGGCTTAAAGAAGTAACGATAAGCAAATGGTTCACTGACGGACAGTCGCACTTAGACCGCACTGGTGCAATTGAATTTACGGAACTTATCAACAATTTCACAATGTTTATTTTGATCAGGAGAAAATTATTTTCAACTACAAGTTGTCTAAAAATTTTAGAATTTCTCATTCAATCTTTTTGCAGAAAAGACGTCAACCAACTTAGGTTATATTAACACCCTACTCGACCAAAACGTATCGCGATTTCCAATTGTCTTAACAAAGACGTTGTTCTATTATTTTAACTCCCAGGGAGAAGTGCGTGTATATAGACACGCAACTTGTTTTCTCGTCGATTTAAGGCATATGGAGGCCCAGTAGGGCAAAACGGGTATTGCTGACCCCCCCCCCTCAACTTTTCGAGAAAATTTGATTGACGGTGTTTTTTGCTTAGGTTGGAGATTTCAAACTTCCAAATCAACTTCTGAATAGTCAAATCGACGTAGTTTGACGAGCTCTACAACTTGGCTTTACCAATTTTTTTGAATTATTGTGAATTTTTTAAGTGCGTATATATACACGCATTTTCCCCCTACGGGTTCCCAAAAACTCCTTCCCCCTGAAAGTTAACAGTGATTAGGTGGTGTACATAAGACGTCAACAGAATATAATATTTTTAATATACAATCCTTTCGTCAAGAAAACCCTAAAAGCGATTCTAAATGGTTTTAACGTCAGAGTATGGAAAATTTGTGAAGTTCACGTTGGATTTTATGTGAACAAGTTGATTGTTATGAAAAGTGACTGTACCGTGACTACTTGCTGTGTTTATCCTACTGACACAGCTTGGTATTATACAGTCTCTCATTTTACAGAACAATCATTCTAAATTTTGCAAATTGTAAATTAGACACGGTTTGGTCGAGTTTATTATTATTAATAACAACCTTTACCTTTTAAGTACACTATAATTTAGTACAGTTGAAGGGTCATAGGCTATGACTCATAGCAATGGGTTTTTAACCAATGGTCTCCAATTAGGCGAAAAACGGCCGTCTGAACTTTCAGTCACTCATTCCCCTTACAAAAAACCAGCTCAATTTTAAAGACCGTCCCGACCTTACAGTTGTGAAATTTGCGTTCCTTAAAAAAGTGCACATGTGGGAAGTCGTGCACAACTAGAGGGCACGACTGAAAAGTCGGGAGTCCCGACTCGGGACTGCATTTCATACAATTTTTCCGCATATAATTTATATGTGAAATATCGTCTTGCCAATTTTTATTTAGTTTTATGTTGTTATTTTTCGTTTAACCCTTGCATACACATCGCCGAAAAGTATCCATATCAGCATTTGAAACGCGTTATTATACATGTATTATTTATCATCCGGCAGTGAAAATCAAGATGGACATAAAAAGTTTAGTAATTGTTGAAACAAAGTAAATCGTAACTGTTGAANAGTTAGCTTTTTGGTACAATCTAAAAAACATTTGTCTTACGAAAGAGACGCCTAACAAGTGAATTTCATTGTAGATTAATAATATTCAATTAGAACATTAACTCTCGGCGGGACACGTGCAGCTCATTTAGAAATCGTTCGATGGAGCATACACGGCTTCATGCACATGCAACTCATCACTTGCTAGTTTAAGACTTTTTTGGAGTAACTTAGCCTTCAATATTGACTCGTGTATTATGAGCAATTTCCAAAGGTCATTATGGAAGGTCACCTTTTGGGGTTATAGATGTACAGGCGTTGTTAGTTATAACTTCTAAGGTCATCCATTTTGACCGCTTTAAGGTCAAGTCTTTTTACATTTTTTTTTGGCCATAAGGCCAAGTCAGTTTTTTGCATATCAAAATCGGAAATAATAGAGACTCTACAGGGGGGTTGGTTAAGGTCAGCCATTTGTGCCGTTATAAGGTAAAGTCAGTTTTTTTTTTGCACTACGGTCAAGTCAGTTTTTAGACCTTGACCTTATAATCCACCCCCTGTAGAGTCTTTATTATTTCCGATTTTGATATTCAAAAAACTGACTTGGCCTTATAGCCAAAAAACTGTAAAAAGAGTACAGTGTGTACAACTTTTTCTGCGAAAATGACACAACTCGTTTTTGTTTCGTCAGCCAATGATACTCAAGCAAATCTACAAGAAAAGTCGAAAATTAGATAAGTTCAAAATTGTACGTTTTTTGACTCTTTCGTAGAGGTGAAGAGAAATTTAAAACTTTATCAGTGATACTGATAACTTTAGTTCAACAGTTACGATTTACTTTGTTTCAATAATTACTAAACTTATTATGTCCATCTTGATTTTCACTGCCGGATGATAAATAATACATGTATAATAACGCGTTCCAAATGCTGATATGGATACTTTTCGGCGATGTGTATGCAAGGGTTAAACGAAAAATAACAACATAAAACTAAATAAAAATTGGCAAGACGATATTTCACATATAAATTATATGCGGAAAAATTGTATGAAATGCAGTCCCGAGTCGGGACT
>SCLG01001063.1:0-11853 GCA_004367875.1 Oikopleura albicans
CACAAAATGGTCTAACTTGGGGATGTAAAAACGTGTTTTCATAAAAAACAATTTAGTTATACAATTAATTAGAAAATCGGGTATAACTCTAAAAAAACTTTACTAAGAACCCATAAATTACTGTCAAACAATAAAAGTTGCAAATTGTATCGAAAAAATAAAGAAAATTAAAAGATGAAAAAGAAATCAAAAAAAGGACCTTACAACGATTAGGAGGTAGGGACTGTAAATGGAAAATATGGTATTTAATTCACGACGTCAAATCGTAGTTTTCTAAATAACAATACAGCGGTTGCGCCCACAACGCAACGCCCCACAACGCAACAGTGCGCCCACAACGCAACAGTGCGCCCACAACGCAACGCTTTTTGACCTATAGGTTGGTGCGCCCACAACGCAACGCCCCACAACGGCTTTGACCATATTTCTCTTCATATTTTTTCAAGAAAAATTTATAAAAAATATAATTTATTCAATATACGGTATAAAGAATTTGTTAAAAAATAAAAGATTGAAAACAAGTTAGTCTTCAATTCTAGAGATGAGCAGCTTTTTTTTACTAATTCGAGGAGCCTATACCGTGCAATGCATTTGGTGATCGGTGCGCTCACAACGCAACGGTGCGCCCACAACGCAACGGTTTGCCCACAACGCAACGCTTTTTGGGAAGTGATTGCGCTGCGTTGTGGGCGCAACCGATGTAATGTAAAAACTTCCGTGAACCACGTGACTAAAATACTGAACAGTGATTGGCTTGCCTCCGCTCGGAAAAGGAGAAATTGTTTGATTTGTCGACTAAAATTTGAAATAATATGGCCGATATATGGGAGATATGGACATGGTAAGTAGACCAATATGACCCTCTAATAGTGGCATACGGTACATCCCCTTGCCTACGTCCAAAAATGAGGCCACAAACGCTGGATGAAAGTCTATAATGTTTTTTTAAGGCAGTAAATTGAAAACGTATTTTTAGAAATTGTGTTCCAATTATATTTCGTTTATCATATGAAAAAATGTTTTTAGTAGATTTTTTACAGATAATTTATGGTAAATTATAGACAATAATATCTATCTTACTTATAACAGGTGCTTCATTATATACCATACAAGATAATCCATAAGCTATATCTGATAACTTATCACAGAGCACCTGGTTATTCGAATATACATGAATAAACGTGAATTTCATGTCACTGCTTGAACCGTTATACTGTAGGGTCCAACAATGAATCAGCCAGGGAAAATTTCCACACGCAGTTTTACATTGTTTCCGCATTAAAAGTGCATGAAACATTGCTCTGCCTGATTAATTGTTGTACCACACCGTTAAGTTTTTAACTATTTAGCCGCTTAAAAATAACCACCTATGGTTTTTGCATTTTCGACGAGTACCCAACAAATGCATACTGATTGTAGTAAATGACCCGCTGCGTCGTGAAACACCCGCAAATACAACGAATCAAAATCTCCAACCGAGTCGATAAAAACTGTCGTCGCCAAAAACGCAAATCGCGCGACCCATGATAAATCCGGACGCAAAATTGTTGCCAAATTCAATTTATATAACTATACAAGTACACCAAGTATGCGCTTAAATAAACAATGTTTCGAGTTTTTGTCATAATTTTTTCGGATACAAAGATTTTATCAATAGAAAAAATAACTTATTTTATATTTTGGATCTCTCCATATTCCGAATATAATTCCGAAATATAAAATAAATTATTTTGTCTGTTGATAATATCTTCATATAAATACTACGTTACTTTAGTTTTTCGTAGCGAAATCCACGCGGTGTCCCAATCCAATAAAAATATAAACATGACTGTAAATTAAATATTATATCTTGCTAATGGATTGGGACACCGCGTGGATTTCGCCAAAAGTTATATCTCAACGATAATCATTTTTTCGAATACAGTATTTGCTCCTATTATGGGCCCTTTTTGTGCCAAAATCATTCCGGCGCGGCGATAGATAAGAACGATGCTCCTATTCGGAACGCTATTTTCAAAGTCAAAAATATAAAGCTAAACTTTGGCTTAGCTTATCTGAGGCAAAAATATACTTCGGCTTAGCTAAACTTTTCTAAGCCTACATAAGCAAAGTAAGCCACGGCTTATGCGTGACGCGAGCCCTGCCCTAGTGAGACTAAGGACTGTACGGTAAATAACGAGTTTTAATGACACGAGATGCGCCACCCGCTGGACACTTATGTCTGTAAAAATGTCAACTTTTAGGCGCATCTAATGTTTTTTTCTATGCTAGGGTACCTATTGTATTGATAACAAAAAAAAATCTTGTATAAAATATGAACTGCAGACAGTGAATTTAACATTGCGCGATTAAAGAAACAATATACGGTATAAATGGTATGTTTTAAAAATCTAACCAAACGGAAGCTATTGAAAGTTTTAAATTCGAAACTTTAACTTTAAAGCGACTATTTGAGCTGCGCGGTAAACACCAGTTAAATCCATAAGTATTCTAAATCGGCTTTCTCCCATTTTTGGTTACATACGGTATTCAACAAAAAATATATAATTTCATTACTTTCCAACAAATGCTTTATCTGAGATTATAATATTTACATTTGTATCTCTTATTACATAACTTATACAGAGTGTATAATACTTATAGTTAAACATGAGAAATAAAGGTTATCAGTTTAAATATCATTTTCAGGGCCACTGAATAATACATTGGGTGCGCGGTTATAGGGATACTGTTTTTTTTGTTGAAAATTGCCCTATAAAGGCGCCAAATTTGGAGCTTTTCTCCTTTTATATTGATATATAAAGTGACGGGGAATTTCCCTGAAAACCCATTTCCTCGAAAAACGTTTCTTGGAAAGACCGCACAGCCGCATATGTATCTCAAATTTCTCGCATTTGTGTTTTAACCGTAGCTGAAAGGCATATGAACGGGAAATGAGCTTTTTTTGAAGACGAAATATTATTCAAAACAGACTCTGGGTATACATATAAATAGACCACCTAACCACTTATATTCCCAATAAAAATGCTTACAAACTCGCAAGATAACACAATTTTGGTGAGACAATTGAGTAGGGCGCTGGGTACGATATCTGGAAATTGCAAAACGTTAAAGCCCAAAAAGTGGTAAGGTAACTTTGGGTCAGATAACTGGTTGGGGTGTGTATCTTGATGGGCGGTTCGCTAGGTGTATCCACTTCAAAGATCAGCGGTATTTATCTGTCTCTTACGTATGTAAATATTAAAGTTTACATGAAAGTCAAGTACATGTGATTCCACAATATGTACGGAATGACGTTTGGGGGGTAAAAATAATGAAAGCGTACAATATAAGATTATGACCTGAAAACGAGCGAGGTTTTTCGGTTTTCAGTTGAAAAAGTAAAAGTCAGCAACAGTTATTTGCGAATTCCCAGGGGAAAAGATGAGATACAGTATCTCAAGTTGATTGGGCAGTCTAATGTAAGAGGGCACAGCTTAAATTAGTAGAAAGTAAACAATGCATAACTTCTAACATAAATAAAGGAGCATATGAAGTAATGGGAATTCGTCGAAATTTTGCCCAGCAAACAACCTTTCGTCGGAGCACACCAAAAATGCATGCCCGAAAGGGGCACTTACTTTGAGTATTTCTTGTATATCTTTTTCCAATTTGAAAAGGTAAAATCAGAAAAAGTGAAATTTGTGGACAAAATTTCGAAAAATTACCCTTTCTTCAAATACTCCTTTATTTACATTACACATGGTGCGCAGTTAACCGCAACCCTTTTAACCGCCAGTTTAGAGGCCGCGAAGGGTGTCGGTTAACTGCGCACCTTGTGTATAAGTAATTCAGTCTGTACTTTATACCAATTCAAACTGTACTAGTGTTCACCAAATGAATTGGGACAATAAGTGCAAAGGTATCAAAAATATCGCCGAAAAATATCGGTTTACAGGACATAGTTGTCATATTAAAATATTTGCAAAATAAGTTAATAGCGTTTTGTTTTTTGAGAGCGAAACGAAAATAGTAAGAGCCATTTTTTTAGCTCCAAATCGTTTAGTGGTACCAGCGGGTTAAAAAAAATTAGCCGAAAATTAAAATTCAAAAAAGTCTTATGAGAATTTTCTTCACTTATTTTCGTGGAGGAAATTTTATTTTTTCACTTGGTGAACTCTGTATCTAAATTGACAATGAGTACTTGAATAGAAATATGAAGGCAATATACATAATTAGAAAATAGATAGTAAAATTGCGCAATAAATATAATTTGTAAAAATCAAAAGTCTTTTTTATTGTATTTTCCCTAAAAGTATGAAAGTTTAAATGTTGTTGGAGTTTCTTGACAACTTTAAACATTTTTTGAAGCTTTCGGACATTTTTTAACATTCAAAATTCGAAATGTTACAATTTGCCTGTGAATTTTGACTTTTACAAATTAAGCTGGGTATAAATGTAATAAGTTGATATCCTCCTTTTTGTATACCGTTCGGCATGTTGGACACGCGGCTGCTTTAGCGTTGCTCACACTTCGGTTGCGGGTTAACCACTCGTTAACGCACGATTTGCAAAATATGTGGCAACATCGCAGCTTTGCCGGTACATGCCTCCCAGAACCCGTGTACTTAAATTAACCGTAAATAAATATAACCGAATAAATGAGGCTTTATTCAACGTTTTGGGAACTCGGGGTGACTCAATAAATAGTACAAATTAATGTAAAAACCCAAAAATTAGAAAAAAAAATCGAAATCAAGCACCCTTTGACAAATATTTGAACCCTACGGTCCCGAATACCCGACGGAACCATATGACAAAGTATTTTTTTATTAATCTAGGCTCATATCGATAAAAATCCAATAAAAAAATGAAAAATCCTAGTCTAACTTATTAACAAATATTATGAAAAGTCTGCTATATGTCCCGTCGGGACCGCAGGAGTTAAAAAAAAACTGATTTTTTTTTTTCGTTTTTATAACCCATGCATAAAATTCATTGTAACATTATGTTGATTTCCCTTGTTATATGATTAATTGAAAAAAGAAACCGCGTTTAAAATACTGATATGGGCGAACGTAATTATTTAGCGTTGACGGGTTAACAAGATTTCAAACCACACATACCTTATTATGACAAACGGAACATGTAATGACATTTGTAAGACGTGTATTTTCTTCCTTCAGTTGAAGAATTAATTTCGAATCATCTGATTCGGCTCGATTTATTTTGACCTCGTCCTTTATCTGCGGTATTTGCTCGGAGGGGTTAAGGTCAAGTTCAAACAAGTCGATGTTATCCTTCAGAAAGTTCTTATGGAAGTTGGCAAGACGTTTGAATTGAAACTGAGCTGTATGTTTTAACCACTCGGCCTACAATAAACAATATTATTTTCACTTTTTTTTCACAAACGTAGAATTTGAGAGATGATACAATTACGATGCCGGATTTAACACACGTAATTTTAGCATGACTGAAATTTAACTCCAAAGGGAAAGCTTTGATATAGCGCCATCAAAATAAATAAAAATAAGAAAAAGCTTCGAAAAAAAATTAAAATGCTAATAAAAGGGTCTTACAAATGTCTTTGATGTCTCTGATAAATTTTTAACGAACGCTATTAATAATAAAAAAAGTTAACTCCTAGGAAAAAACCGTTCGAAATACATAATAGGCTGTATTAATATAGAACGGTTCCCTTTTCAATTAATATAGCCTATTATGATGTATTTCGAACGGTGTTTCCCTAAGAGTTAACTTTTTTTGCGTTTTCGAAATGGTAATTTTCATTTTTTTTCTTGAAAAATAATTTGCCAAACGCAGGGCTGATTCTTCGTGCAAAATTTCCCGTTATATTGAGTTAACTGCTAAGCTCCCATGAGCCGAAATAGCCCTATATAATATAGGCTATATTATCCTTTTTCACTAAAAATAGAAAAAAATATTATGGGAAAAACAATTGGGCTTATCGGGGGGCATTTTGAACATTTTTAAAAATCCGCTAAAACAATGATTACCCCAACAAAGCCAAATTTTGAAAACTTCATCAACATTAGAAAACGCCCTAGCTTTTGTTTTCATTAACTTTAGAGCATATTCCGCGCATTATTTACGCCTCGTGTTTTCAAGGCAGTAACAATACATACAAAGGACATGGGTGGAATTTTAGTTTGCGATATCTAGTGACTTTCGGCAAAAGTAAAAAACACCGTTACATTGTTTTTGGATGACGTCCACTTGGACCCCATCCAGAAAGTTCATAATAGGAACATAAAAAATAAAAAACGTTCTAAAAACATTCTTTGGCGTCAGGGCCAATTCAGAAGGCATTTTTAAAGTAAAACTCCCATAAAAGAGGCTTTACGTTAAAAGATAATCGAAAATGATTTTGAAAAGGTAAACAAATGTATACAGTCCCTACTAGGGACTCCCTAGTCCCAATACGAACGCTCTCAATACGGAAGATGCTCCCAAAGTAGGCATGTCCACAAAAAATGCTCAAAATAAGCCTTTCTATTACAAAATATCCCAATACGGACGGTGCTCCCAATACGGGCGCTATTTTCGAGAATCAAAAGTGTCCGTATTTGGAGTATGGACTGTAGATGATTTATTATTTCATAGAAATGGCGTTTTCCATTATTTGAGTCTTTTCCATTTTATTTTGTTGTGTCCATATTTAATAAAGAAAAAAAAATACATAAGTCAAACCGGATAAAAAAAAATGACTTGACTGACGGTTTTTGGAAGAAAACGCTTTCCAGGGAATTTCCTAGAAAACGTTTTTCATGAGAAAAAAAAACTTTTTCGAAGAGAACGTCATCGGAAAGAGAATTTTCAAAAATGGTTTTCAAAGAAACTTTCTTGATTTTCGTGGTATTCCAGACTGAGGTAAGGGAACATGTTGATCAGATTCTGGTTGGGAAGTGACAGATTTAACCAAAAACATATTTTGAGTCATTTTTTCGCTAAAACTCACCGTATTGGCGGTATAAGCTAGACGATCTTCCATCAATTTTCGATCAATTTCTTTGGCTTCGTTGAAATTATTGAGCTGCTGCGACATCTTGCGTAAACGACCTCGTAAATTAATTTGTTCAACTTTTGCGCAGTTTTCGCGTTCTTCGTGTTCAATCAGTGCTCGTGTCAGGTGGCGAATTTTCGATTGCAAGTTATGTTCTCGAGTTTCGTGATCTTTGTGGTAAATTACAAAACATGAAAGATATGGCGGTAATTGTTATTTTATCGCGGGCGTAATCGTACACGGTTAGTTCGAATCGAACGGCGAAATTAACCTTTTGGAACGCTTTCAAAAAATAAATGAACTTTCTCGAGCTGAGGGCCCCCTGTATTATGTTTAAAGTGGAAAAACATATTGACACTTGAAAAAAGAAGTTTGGGAAGAAATTGAATCCAATTTTACTGTTCAAACATATACATAACTCCTGCTGGACCTAATGTGTCGAATGGACCCATAGCATGAAAATTACATGAATTGTTATTAGCAGAACATTTAAAAACACAATAAAACATCTTGAAACCCTAAATCCTGCGCTCCCGTTTTAATCTCTTATTGCGGTTCAGCCAGTGCCATACGGCACTGCTCAATGAAATGAAAGAGCCAGGTCGTATCTAATAATTCCGATAAAGCTTGAAACGAAAAATTCAAAACGCAGGAGTAAAGATGCGCCAAAAATGGGCTATAATTTATACCGTATAGACACGAAAATAATTTTTCGACCATTTTCCAAACTCGTTGAGGGGTTAAAGCTTGATTTTAGAATTTAACAAATTTTAGGTTTTGTAAACTAAAGTATCGTATTATTACTTTTTGTAACTTGACCATTTTAATTTGTTGGAATCGGTCTTCCAGTTCAATGTTCTGTTTTCGTGCACTTTCTAAGTTTTCCTCAAGTTTTCGGATTTTGTCATTTTGCGTTGATATAATATACCGCGAGTCACTAATATTTGGTTCGATTTTTATGTTTGATGGAGCCATAATATTCACTTTGGCCAAGTTTTCCTCAAGTTTTCGAATTTTTTCATTTTGCGTTGATATAATATACCGTGAGTCACTAATATTTGGTTCGATTTTTATATTTGATGGAGCCATAATATTCACTTTGGCCAAGTTTTCGCGATTTTTTCGCGACTCCGTCATACGATCCACTTTTGGTATTCGTTTTATTTGGCGCTTCACTTGGCGGTCATCTAAAACTCACAAAATTACGTTAACGAATTTTGTTAAACAAAAAGGATTTGGGGGTAATTACTGCTGAAAAATTCCTAAAAAGAGCTAAACTGTATCAGAAAAATAATAAATAAATCATATAATATGACCTTTATGAAAATTGACTACAGTCCCTAGTCCCATCTGGAACGTTTTCAGTTGTCGAAAAAAGCGTCCGACATGGGACAGCGTCCCTCATGGGGTTAATTTTGGCCAAATTGTATTAAAATGGTTTATTAAACTTTCAACATGTAAAAGATAACGGTGAGTAACACAAGGGCGAAAGGAGTGTATAAGAACATACCTTCACTTGTGCAGATGAAATACAGTGGTGTGAAATTGTGTGGAGTCGACATTCTAAAGAAAATAGATGTAAGTAAAAATGGCAAACTCGTAATCGTGAAAAACAGAGGATTATTCGATGTGCAGTACATTTCTCAAGCCAAATGTTCTCTGAAACTTACGATATTGCCAAAACACTTAACATGTGCAAGCGTATTTAACCCCTCATCGTTTTCTGGGCACGCAGACTTTGATGTCAAGCTGCGTGCCCAGAAAACGGCGCGGGGTTAAATACGCTTGCACATGTTACGTGTTTTGGCAATATAGTAAATGTTTATGGTCATGTCTATTGATAAAACGCCCGATTTGTTCGATATAAACAATAATCCTAGCTATAGAGCATGAAAAATTAGGGCATTAAGGTGATGTTGAAAAATAACGACCAGCTTGCGCTCGATATTTTACTGATTGAACATTTTAACTTACGGGAAAATGACAGTAGAAAATAAACGCAGATTTATCGAGAGAGAACGCTACAAATTATATGGTCATATTTCGCCTCTGGGAGTTAAAAAAACAAAAATGTGGCTTCTTCGAGAAGGACTATAAAAAGGAATTTGTGCTGATTCAAATATATTATTGCATTAAATAGATCATCATATTATATAATCCAAAACTTAATTTGCTTTCGTTGGTTAAAAAAATGATTTAAAATGTGTTGATAATTTGGCTTATAATGGAACCGAAAATATTCAATTTTGCTTGGTCAACGGAAAAGTTCTATTTTACGTAAAAACGCGTTTGGATGAAATAAATAACATTTTAAATGTCAAGTAAATCCGGATCGTAAGAGTTAAGTAAAAAGAATGTACGAGTGTGCCGGCGTAATCGTTTAAATAAGTAAGTTAGTTGACGTTACCCGCACACTGATGTATAAATTATTATATGACTGATAAAACCTAAGTACTAAATATACATCCCATTCGGTACCGTGCGAATCCGGATATTGTGCTTTACCGATAAAGGATAATCCGCCGACAATTTACATACAGATGTATATATAAATTGTCGGCGGATTACTCTTTCTCCATAAAACACAATATCCGGTTTCAGGATTCTCTGCACCATTAACTTTCAAACACACAAGACAAAATAATCTTAAATGGTGGACAATTGTCACTTTTTGAAAATATTCCAAAAAATCAATATCATTGTAATAAAAACTATCAGATTCAGTAATCCATTTTATTTTATCATAATTACGTATAAGTCATAGGCTCTGAGGTGAAAATTAAATCTATTAGAAGAACAAATACTTCATTCAAATAAAGATAACCAAACATGAAATCGGGTCAAACAAGCTTGCGAAAATACACTTTTTGACCCGAATTCACGCAAAAATGTCGTTATATTTAGAATATAAAAAATAATATAATGGTGATAATTGCGACGGAAATAAATTAGGGACTATTATCCGTTGGTATATCTACATTTACTGAAATCATGATTTGGTTTCTGATTATCATAATTGTATTTTTTTTGTTCAAAATGTGGTATCAAAAATGATTACAATCCTAGTTGTGGCGCTTTATGGTGTAAAAACCAATAAAAGGCCAACGGAAGGTGAGCATCAAAACTGCCGTTCTTTTCCATTGAATTGTCCAAAATTATCTCTTTTAATTTCGAAAAAGGCATATGAATCACTTCTATCATTTCATTCTCGCTTTCGCAGCCACCTCCGTCCGAAACACGCTAAAAATATATTTACAATTTTTCATCTACATAAGGTCCTGCCCGATTTTTTTTTTGGCTTTATGCACTTAACTCCCAGGGGGAAGTGCGTGTAAATAGACACGCAACTTGTTTTTTTCGTCGATTTAAGGCATATGGAGGCCCCGTAGGGCATATGGAGGCCCCGTAGGGCAAAACGGGTATTGGTGACCACCCCTCAACTTTTCGAGAAAATTCGATTGACGGTGTTTTTTNTGGTTATAAGGTCTAACATTTTGACCGCTAAAAGATCAAGTCAGTTTTTCTGCCGATTCATATAAAATTTTTGCATAACATTTAGGAAACTCAAAATGAAGACCTTCGGAACACTTCACTACATATATGTAGGCAATACCATTCGTGCGCGATGAATAAGTCTCGCTTCTTTTATTTTATTTTATGCAGCTCACCGTATGAGAGTTAACTGACAGTACAGACTGGCTTTCTGTTTACATGCAATATTAAAAATCTGCATTTGTGGTGAATATTCTAAAACCCACCTAGATATTATTAATAAGGCGATATGCAAGTAAGCTTCCCCGATGCACGTTTAGTTTTTCAATGACAGCTTGAGCAAAAAAAATTATCACGATACAAAGTAACGGCTTGAATAAGTATAAAATACAAACTTTTATGGCCAATCATAGGTCAAAAATTAAATAAAAAAAAAATAAATGGACAAGGTGTAAACGCCAGAAGGTATACTTGCTCAAAACAAATCGACTGATTACATTTTCTGCATAAAAGTCTTTATTCATAATGAACGTTTTTCAGTTTGTATTTTATACCAATTCAAACGGAGCTCGCTAAGAGGGGATTATCAGTGCAATTTTATAATTTTTGAAAGGCGCCCTACCAGCTACCTTTTTGTATTTGAAGACGTCCACGCACTGCGCCGTTATCTTGCATATTTTGCCATTCGCTCCGTTATCTTGCGAACGTTTTTTCGCGAAACTTGCAAGATAACAGCGTAGGGGGTGTATCATTTTTTAGCCCCCTGAAAAACGATTATTTTTATTATTATTTTTTCTAGTAGCGTTATTTCTCAGTGATATTCGGGAAATTAATGAAGCGAGCAGATGAACGGTCTAGGGATTAGGAAAATTAATTTATTGCGACTTACCTGAGAGTCAGTAACTTCCACATAATAACACCAGAGGCGACACCCTGCAATGCCCAGTGAACCCAAATAAGCTTGTATCGGCTCTAAATCATCCAGGGAAACCTTATAGCCAGTCTCCTCTTCGACTTCCTCAAGTGCATGTTGTGCAACTGATTTGTCTTTTTTGTCAATAATGCCAGCACATTGGTAGGGTTGACCAAAAAAGATGTCACGATTACGGCACAACTTAAAAATGGAGAAATACGAAAACTGAGAAATGCAGGTTTCTACGTTTTCGTAGTTCTCCATTTTTAGGTGTTGCCATATTTACGCTCGTTAGTTTGTATCCACCAAAACGGGGTCATCTTGAAAAAATGTGCCCGTAAAGAGCGCTTGGGTGCATAAGGCCGCCAGTATCAATTAAATATCAGAAAAAAAGACAGAATAATACGAAAAATTTAAACGAAATTTTGTCCAATTACTTCATTCC
>SCLG01001064.1:0-17853 GCA_004367875.1 Oikopleura albicans
ATTTTTTCAAAAAAAAATCTTGTCGGAATATGATTTTTTCAAAGAAAAAAATCTATTCTAGTCGAGATATGATTAAAACTGTTGGCTTAGTCATATTATATATTAGGTCATGATACAACCGTACCGGGTTATATTTTAAAAAAATGTTTTGTTTTTTTTTTAAAAAATTTCAAACATTTACCTTAATGAAACCACTCGAAAAGACTCGGACCAGCGGGGGTTTTCCACTTGAACAGCCTGGTCCTTTTCTTGATCAAAAGAAAAAGTCTGGATTGACCCATCCGGGGAGATTTTTGTTAGTGTGGGTAACTCGTCAGAGGCGAACGTTGGCCCTTTGTCGATTGTTTTTTCGTGTTCGATGGCCAGGTTTAAGATTTGTCGCCTTTTTTCGCCCAAATCAAATTGGATCTCTGATGGCTTTTTCGGGGTTTCGGCGGCCTTTTGTTTTTTCGCCGCGGGAGACTTTAAACCGGTTGGTTTGAGTACGTCCTGGGCGATCCGTGTTTCTTGAACCGCGGAAAGTATTTCGTCGGTATCCAAAAAAAATCCATTTTCGATCATTTGTGACAGGGACGGTTCCGACTTCATTCGACACTGAACGTCGAAGCTTCCGTTTGAGGGACTGGACACAATCTTAAAATATTTCTATATCAAGTTTGTAATATATTTTATTTTTAGGGTTGACGACAATGAGTCAAAATTCAAATATGGTCGTGTCTAATAATTCCAATAAATCTGAAGCTGTGTCTAATAATTCCAATTCTGATGGTTGTTCGGCTTCAACCTTTACTACGTTTACAACGATTTCTACAACAACAACTTCTACAACAACAACTTCCACGCCTGATTCCGATCGGACCAGCGCGGGAATTCCTGAACTTCCCGAGGATGAGGTGTTCGAGGAGCCTAATAAGAACAAAAAATCGTCACGTTGTTACTGTGGTGAAAAGCGGCGTGGCTCTTCGATGGAAACTACCACCTCTATGGGGGAACCTCATGTGTCGTACTCTGAACAACACCCTTCAGATGTATTCCCGAAATCCGACAGTAGCTCCTATGACGTTGATCGTCATGGAGACCCTGATTTATGGGAACACCGACATGTAATTTTCCAAAAAATCAGTGTTTTCTTGAAATAGATCAAACTGGAAATTTCTTATTATTTTTTTTTTGTCAGTATTTAAGTTAAAATTAGGATTTTTAAAAAAAATCCTCAAAAAGTGTGGGTATCTTAATTTTTATCTCAAAATCTCCACTTTTATCATAATTTCTATTTTTGGAACTAATTGAGGCTTATAGCTCAAATAAGAACGAAACTGATTACATTTTTGAATAAATTTTTTATGATATTTTTTTATTTTTTCTGGAGAGTGTTGGTAATTTTTATGGTTTACATATTTTTTGGAAACAAAACTTGGATAGAAAAAAAATTTGGCTCCCTTTTAGGTTAACAGTTTGGTTTTTATTTTTGGAAAAGCTGATATTTTTATTTGATTATTATTATTTTTTGAGAAAAAAAAGGTTTGGAAAAAAATTTTAATCGTAAAAAATTTTAGGTTGACGCTGTGGCTGAGCTGGATGTGATCGGGGAGGCCGGTCCCGCGGTGGAATTGGTGAGGCGATGGAATCGCGATGGCGAGGTACGTTGTAATTTTTTTTTATATATCTAGTAAAAATTTTCTGATTGACTTTCTGTATAATGATTTTTTGGAAAAATTAAACATTTTTTTTTTTGAAAAAAAAATATTTCTTACCGAAAAATCACACCAATACTTGTTTGTCAATGGCTGAGCTTTAACCATTTCGACCAAGTACATAACCATAATGTACAATTTGTAACTGGCGAAAGGCGACGGAATGCGCGCTTCAGCGCCGGCGCGCGCCAAATCCGCTGCGCGGACCATGATCCTGGCGGATTGCTGGTAGGCGACTGTGTTGAATCCGCCATTTTTGTGTCCGCCACTGGAAAATAGGAAATGAAGAGCTCGGTGAGCTTTAGAGTAGCTTTCGAAATTTTGTATTAGGTATTTTTTAGAGAATAAAAAATGTTTATTTTTTGTAATTGTGATCATTAATATTATTATTATTATTATCATAAATTATATTATTTATTGGTCCCTTGTGGACCGACAGAAAGTTTTAGCTTTTTTTGTTTTATTTTTAAAACAAAGCTTTTTGGTTATTATTTTTTTTTTTGAATCAATGGGATTCGATTAATGTATCGTATTTGTGGAGTATCATTTTTGAATTTTTAATTTTTAAAACGTTTTGTATATTTCTTTTTCAGAAAAAAAATAGATAAAAGGTTCTGGTTTTCAATAGTTTTTTTTAATTTTTTTTTTTTAATTTTTCGAAAATCTTCCTGAGATGTTTTGAGTCAAAAGAGCCCGTTTGTAATCAATAGCCCGTAGATTTTTTGACTCTTTGTAAAAGTCATCAAGGGCGCTCGGTGGGTCATCAAGAGCGTCACCATGACGGCGTTTACGGGCTGTACCTCCTCGAGTCTCCTCTTTTTCTTCCGGGGTTGAATTAGTGGTCAGCGGTGAGGAAGTACGTTCTCGTAGCCAACCCGCGTTTCGAAAGTCAAAAGCGTTTGGTGATCGGCCGGCGGTGGTGAATAGACCATCAAATAAATAATCCCCCAATTTCGGTCGGTCGTTGACAACGGCGGAGTTGAAATTGAAGGAAAAGTTTTTTTGTTGGTACACATTGAGCCCAAGCTTGTTACCAATAACCGCGAAAATGTCGCGGGCTTCCAGCTTGTCAAGGCCATGGATCAGTTCAGCTATGATCTGACCTGAAAATGACATTCATTATTTTTTTTTGAAGAAACTCTTTTTTTTTTTGTTAAAAAATAGTATTAACGGATTAAATCTTCATTTTTATTATAAATTATATAATATAATTCAAATATATTCGTAATAATTTAATATACTCGTGTTTTTTTTTATTAGTAATTTCACCTTTTGTTTGAGGTTCTTCTTGGTCACCGTTTTCTTTTTGTTCATCTGTATCATCTGATTTTTGGTCAGTTGATACCGTAATGGGGGTTGGAGGTGTATCTGTTTTGTCACCCAGATTCATCTCATTGATTTCACCGACTGGGTTGGTCGGTGGGTCTTCAACCTCCATTTCTTCGGTACCGTTGGATCCGAACACAAACTTTGTTTTCAACAGGTCTTGTTCTTCTTTTTCCGAAAGGGACGGAAGAATAGTAGACATAGCCGATATTAACACTTTTTTCTAAAAAAATTTAGATTAAAATTTGTTCAATGGTTTTTTTGACAATATCTGATCATTTTTATTAATAATAAATTTGTTGTGATTGAAAGTTGTCAAAAGAAGAAAAAAAATTTTTGTGGAGTGGTTATAAGGTCAAGGAAAAAAAATGAAATAAACAAGTTTTTAGGCGACGTTCATTGGCGATCCTGGTATTTCTCACCCGTTATTAGCGGCTGACATTTTGGGTACTGAACCCGTCAACTCCGTGTTTCAAGAAATGTCAGAAGTGGACTTTCATGATCAATTGTTGGAGCGCGATGTCAGTCGTTTCGAGCGGGCCGGTGACCGAGCCGAAGCTGATCTCCCTGAAGGCGACCCAGCGTTTCAATATATGAAACACTTGTCGACTTTCTGTCGACTACATGAATGTCCGGAATTTGAGCGCGTCACTCATCCGTCAAAAAATGGTCGTCGGTTAATGATTAACCGTAATCAGCTGGGTGGCGTTATTCGCCGGAACCGCTGGGTCGCCAGCCACCGAAGTTTCAGTGGGGTGGTCAGTGGCGTGGTAAGTTTTTTCCTTTTTTTTTTTGAGAAAATGGAACGCTAAAGCCAATAAAAATTGTTTTTTTTTTTTGAATTTTTTTTTTTTTTGTGTGACCTTATAACCATAAAGGGTACTTATTTTAGTAATAAGTTATTTTCATGGGAAGGTATTATTCGGTCAAAAAAAATTTTCGTATATTTTTTTTGTATTTTGTCTGAAACGAAAAAAATAAAAAATCTTGAAAAATTGAATATTTTTTTCTTTTTTTTTTTTGGGCGAATAATTCCTTAGTATGGATATAAGGTCGTCGTTAGTGACCTTTTTAAAGTGGTAAAAAATAAGGAAAATGTTCCTTATTATTTGTTTCATTTATGTTACAAGAAATAAATTCTTATACTATTTACATAATTTTTTGGCTATAATTAATTAATTGTGTTTTAATTATAGATTAATTTATTATTTCAGATGATACCGGAATCGCTGATTCCGGTCGACGATACCCAACCGTTCAATTTACTCCCCATCATCCCATATTTGGTTCAAGGTTTGGAATGGGAGCCCCGAATGAAGGTTAAAGGCCAAATTCTGAAACAGTTTCGATTTCATGGGTGGCTACCTTCGTTGACTGATCGAGAGTTAAGTGTTATCGAAGCGGAATGTTCGGTAACACCTAAATGTGAAAACGCTGTCGGGGCTTCCTGGTGTACAACTGAAGGATGTGAATCGTGTCTCAAACGATTCCAGATGGTCGATGGGTTAGTTTATTAGATTAGATAACTATTTTATTATTATTTTATTTTTTCTCAAAAAATTGGGAGAAAAAAAAACTTTCGCGGAAAAACGGTTTAGTTAACTCTATTTATTATTTTTTTTCATAATTTTCTGAAAAAAAATAGAAAATCATATATTATTTTTTTACTGGGGAAGAAAATGATAAAATAGTTCTATTGATTTTTATTACGAAATATTAAAAAAACTTTTAGGTATGGTCTTGGCGCGGTTGAGGCCGCTCGTATTGGATTCCAACGTGTGAAAGAGTTCATTGTTTCACGACAAAAACCCAATGATGATGGTGTACTCGCTCATGGCGTTTTACAAGGGGTACCTAAAATACGAGTGGTCAAAGTCCTAGTTGGACACCGCGTCAACGTCCAGGGGAGTGAACAATGGAAAGTGTTCAACGCCGTTTCTCGACTCATGGGCGTCCACCCACAGGGTTACGATTATCATTGGACGATCCATGGTGAAAAAGGTGAGAGAAAAAAATAGAAATATTTTCATTTTCTTATATATTTTTTGTATGTATGTATTTTTTGAATGAAAAAAAAGGGGAAAAAAATCTATTTATAAGGTCGTCGCCAAAGTTTATTGTCACAATTTTTGTGACAATAGTCTGATAAATTAGCCGTTGTGTTAGGGGCGACTAGGGCTGAGTTATGGTGTGTGTCCAATAATTGTCGTAAGAATTCAAAAGAAGGGTTTACATTAGCGGAAATTTGATTATTATATTCCTTTTGAGATAACTCGTTTTGGAACCGTCTAAAGTGTTCAAAATAAGGGTTTTTTGGCGCCCATTCCTCGTGTTCGCTACTGTTAATATGTTTTTGAAATGGGAACATCGCGAAAGAGATCGGATGTTGATAGTCAGGGCCTAAATTTGGAAAAACTTCGTCATATGACGCCATTAACTTCATAAAGAAGTTCCTTATGTCCATATGATAGCCTAATAGAAGGGCCTGGGTACCTTGTGTCTGTACTGAATTAGGATCAAATTTAAGTGGTCGCGTCAAAAAGGAGTATGTAAAACATGGTAGGCCGAAATATTCTTTTGTTCTCGGTAATGATTCACGAAGTTGGGGTGGTAATTGTGACTTTACTAAATTAATAGCGGCTCGGAGGGGATTAGTAATGTTATTAACTGTATATCCCCATTGTGGGTATGATTTAGCGGTGTAAAATTTTGTGGGTTTTTCTGGGTTTAATAATTGGAACGCTAGACATTCCCTGTAGGTAGCTATTGTGTATGTAAGGTTATCTAATAAAAATCGTCGGTGTTCGTCCGTAAAATTTTTTGAGGGTAGAATATTTTGAACGCGTAAAAAAAGACAACGGAGAAAACCGGCTGTAAGGTTATTAAGTTGGGCCACCAATAATTCTTTAATACCTGGTTGGTCAGGGTTAATGGTTTGAGTAACAGTAAAAGGTTCAAAACGGTCGATGGTTGAAGGTTCTTCGGGAGAATCAATAGATTCAAGCGAGTCTCTTTCAACGTCGTTTAAAACCGTTTTTGTGGTATTTTTTGTGTAAAAGAGACCAAAAAACTTTTTCGCCAGATTAGTGGAAAAGTAACAAATGTTCTGAATTATAACCATGATTTTAGTTATACCTTGGTAAATACCCCAGGCCAGCGAGCTAGAGATAAACCAGATAATGTTGTAAGTCACGGAAATAATGAGCGATAAAATTTTCTTTATGAGAAAAATCATCGCTTGGATACCTGTAGATGTTAGGAAAATTAACATGATGATTGTGAATACAGGGTAATTCTGAAGAAAGAGTAGGGTTGGTGAAGTTTCTCTCTCGAGCCATAGCTGATAAAACGTAGTCTCTAACAGGTTACCACCTGTAATAAAAAAGTAAATTTGACTAAAAATATAAATTAATGTCATTTTTTCTGGGTGTGTACCTCAGAAGGGATTCAAACTAGGAATGACACAAAAAGGGTAAAAAAAATGTGTGGTTTTTTGTCGATTGGTCATTAGGTCCAATGAGCGTTTAGCTGGTCACGTGGACGGTACTTTGTCGAGGGGACAAAACAAAAAGGCGTGTTTTTGTTCTTCTTCTTTTTTTTTTTTGTCGGTCAGACGATTGACTCAGAAAAAATTTCTTATTATTTTTTCGTTTTTAGATAGTTTAACCACGTGTCCCTTTTCTTCATTATTACTTTTTCCATAATTTTGAAGTTTTATTATTTTTCGTAACAATTTGTTCTTAGTTTGTCTAAAAAAATTTCTTTTAAAAAAAAAAAATTGGTAAAAAATAAAAATAAAAAAATATTCTGACTCTTGTCAGAATATATTTTCAGGGTTAACACAGTAATGGGCTTCTTTTCGTTTTCTTTTATTTATCTATTTCGCGCCTTTTTGGCGATGTAGTGTTGCGATTGGCTACGCTCCTTTCCTTTTGTGAAGTCTATTCGCGTACGCTTTTCAAATTCACGTTTTAAGCGTGGGGGATTCAACCCATTTTCAAATCGACAGTCTGAAAAGGTGGTACTTGTTAGGGAATTGAACTCAGGACCACCCGGGTACTAGTCAAGGTATATGTGGTTGCGCCATATGGCGCTCACGATATGAATTATTCGCGCGACAATTTTGTTCGCGTCTCTCTTTTTTTTTGTAAAAAAAGGAAAAAAACGTGTAACCAAAGCGTAGAGTTAGAAAACAAAAAAAAATTGTTAATCTTGTTTGAAAAGAATTTAGTTAATTTTTTTTATAATGAGTTATTTTTCACGTTTTTATTTTGTGTTTTCTGGAAAAAAATAAACTTAATATTTTTAGAGAACGAATTATGGGTACACATTTCCGTCGAAATGTCGTATTCAATGGTGTGTGGTATCCTTGGCCTTTTGAGGTATTATCAAGCTGGGGCCGGTGATGGTTTGAGCGATCGTATTGGTAGGGACGAATGGCGGAATATCCTCTACCGATGTGGGGATTGGATGTTAGTAGTTATGCCTAGGGCTGAGAATATTTCCCTATTTTTATTTCCCTTTTTTAAGGTCATTTGAGTACGGTTACAAGGTTACATAATGTTTATCCCAAGGTCAACTGTAGCGCCCACATTGGGCGCCTTAATCAAAGTTACCTTACTCAAAGTTAAATTAAAC
Organism: Oikopleura albicans; assembly: GCA_004367875.1. NCBI lineage: Eukaryota > Metazoa > Chordata > Appendicularia > Copelata > Oikopleuridae > Oikopleura > Oikopleura albicans. Next base: position 7,659 of record SCLG01001064.1, read on the forward strand.
GATTTCATGCTTTTTAAGACAATAAAACGAAATTAAATTGAAAATCGTAATATATTTTTAATATATAATTTAAAAGCCGTAATAAAAATTTTAATTAAATTTCAAATGAAAGTTTGAATATTTTTCAATACTCAAGTTCTGAGCCGTATAATATTTCACCGTTAAATATTTTTATGATAGTATGTAAACATGGATAAAAACATAGAGAAACCTAAAAACATGAACAAGAAACATGTTAGATGAACACATCAAAAAATGTAAGTTTGTGAAGTGTTTTTTTTATTATTTGAAAAAATTTCACATGAATTAAACAGGCCAATTTTTTCGTGAAATTCGATATCGTCTTTCCACCAATACTATAAAAAAATGAATAGTAATTTTACGTCCACACAATTTTAGCTTATGAGTCATATACATGTAAAACATAAAAAAATGCATGTACATNGTTCAAGCTAAACCGCCATTTCATTCAAATCAGTGGCTGTTTAGCTTAAACTGTGTTTTATGCATAATTCAACCGCGGTTGACCTTGAGATAAACTTGACGTCAGGTCACCGTACTCATTTGACCTCAAAAAGGGGAAATAAAAATAGGGAAATATTCTCAGCCCTAGGCATAACTACTGATGTTTGATCACTTCGGGATGATAGTGACAAATCTCAATCGCGAGGCCGGCTCCAGCTTTTTCACCATCCTCAATGTGGTGTCCCAAGAGCTCAACCGTCTACGGGGTCGTGTTCGACGGCCCAATCAAGGTTTTGTGTACCGTAGCTGGGCGCCACATGAGGCCATTTTGGGGCGGGAATATGTCCCCATCAATGGTGTTCATTTCCTGTGTGGGCCAAGGCTGTACAACATCATTCGAACGGAGTGGGTACAACGAGACGGAGTTAATGGACGGCACAACGTGGCCGACTTAGTCCATTATTTCGTCGTAGGGGTATGTTTTATAGTGAATTTATTATTATTATTATTATTTTTTCGTTTTTTGTTTTAAAACAAAATTTAACGTTTTATTAATCATCAAGTTTTACTTGAGTGAGTTTTATTATGGAATTGTCAAACTGAATTATATGAAAAACGTTACTATTTTGATTTTATTGTTTTATTAATTTTTTGAAAAGAAACTACTTCAGAATTTTATTTTAATTTTTTTGGAAAAGAAAAAAATGGAAACCATAATTATTATGGAAGGCTATATCATAGATACTGAGCCGTTATTTTAGTCTTATCATTCAAAAATGATACTTTATAAATTTGACGTCCGTTAAATACAACGTATTCCATAGTTTCTATGGGTTTGGTGAAAAAAAAACGGTAGTCATGTGTATAACGTGAATCCTAATTTTTCAAGGGGATTATTTTAATCCTCTTATTTCAGCTTGATCGGGAAAATTCTTTTTTTTTTGAAAAGTAATTTTGTTTCCAATTTATTTTCTCTAAAACTTTTTATTTAGGGATTCCCGTCCGGAGAAGAAGACAACGAGGTTGAGTTGGACGCGTGGCTGATGGGTTCCGATTAGTCCGATGGACAATCATTCAAGAACAATTCAAAACAATAATTACAACTCCTTTCCTTTCTTCTTCTTTTTTTTTTTTCTTCAACCCCTGGTCGGGCTTTCAAATAATCTTTTGAAAGTCCGCGTTTTTTGTTATTTTTTGAACGTTATCATTTTGTAACCATCTAGATAAATGTGGTCCGAGGCTAGACAATACAAAATGGTTTGGAGTGGTTAAACAGTTGGTAAATGGTCGAAGGTTTTTCATGTTAATTTTTTCAAACATGGGAAACCTTAGTTGGTTATGGTTTAGTTAAACGTTGTAAGCTTATTGGCTGAGCCGTGGGTTAACAGATTTAGTAGATTTTTTCGAGAAAAAAAATTCATTCTCAACCATCCATCCTCATGTATTATTATTATTTCTTCATCAAGTACATTTTCTGATTCATTTTTTGAAGTATTTATATTGTTACGATAAGTACTTCTTTCAAGCCTACAAGCGAAATTTTCTCGGTGACACTTTTTTCCATGTTTATTTCTCAACTGACATTTAACAGTTCATAATTCTCGCGCCTTCAATACCTACTTGGTAATTTTCTTCACAGTGTAAGAAAAACATCTGACAGCCAGTCAGTTTTTTCCCAGGCCTTATGATCAACGAGTCAACAAAGAGTTCACAGTATTATATTTTTTGATGATAAGTTCCCCTGAACTTATTCAATGTCCCGTCTTTTTTCCATTCCCTTCTACTTTTTTCAAAACAAAATGTTAACCCTTGTTTATCTGTAAATAAATGGCGAGTATGATATTTTATTTGTCTTGGCTTTATGAAAAAAACGAAAAATTGTTGTTTTGTTATTAATTTATGAATTATAGGAAATGATTTTTTTTTTTTGGAAGTCTTAAAAAATCACCCTTTTCTTAGCGAAAAATCACTCTTGGCCAATCAGGCGGCGCGATTTGCGTCAGATGACGTTTCTCGGCGAATGAGGGGTCAGTATTTTCTAGCTCGCTAAAAAATTGGGTAGTTTATTAATATTTTTTGTGAAACACACTTTTTGTAGATTTCAACTGTATATTGGATTCATTGATATGACAACAATTTTGATGGAAAAAATCAATTGATTTCTTCTTTTTCTTTTCTCGTTTTTCACTGTTTTTATTTTTTTTTCTTTTTAGGGTGAATCAAACGTGTTTGTTTCAAAAGTAGAGTCCGGGCCTTCACCTCCTACAACTGTATCAACTGTAAGTGGTTCATCAAATACTTCAACCGGGGAACCTAGTTCTGAGCCCGTATCGATATCCGTCGGGATTAGGGAAAGGCGTTTTAAACGTGTCAAACTGTTTCGCCTATTTTCAAGTGTTTGTTGAAATTTATTTATGTGACGCGGGGGTCTTTCTGATTCTAATGTTTTATCGTGGCGATTTTCTTTTGGTGATGAAAAAACTGGTTCCGTAGGCGGTTTTAACTTAGCCCTATGAGCCAAACGGGTACGAAAGACCTCTTCGTTACGTAAATTTTTAGCCACCCGTCGTCGGTTTTCAATTCTGGCGTCCCGGCTCCTTTTTTGGGCTTGTATTTTTGTTTCTCTTACCTCTTGACGCCCACGCGTTTCGGGACGCGCTCCATAAATATGGTCTACATTAGTCTTTTTCAATATTTTTTCAATTACACTATTTCTTAAGGGTGGCGATTGGAGTAGGCCTTGGTCATGGCTTGTTGGTGTATGGGGTTCCATTGATGATACTTCGATCTGTGGGACAGAATCGGATAGGTCACCCGATTTTATCGATGGAATTTCGTAAGAGGGTGTTTCTCCCTCGAAAAAATCAAGGGAATCTCGATGGCGATGTTGAAGGGTACTATTGGATGAATCTTCATGAATGGTTAAAAGAGAGGTAAGCGGTATACCTGGTGTTGGGGGTTCTGAAGGTGTACCCACGGTTTGGACACTTAATGGTTGGAACTTTTGGTCCAACTTTTTTGAGGTGGTTCTTTTTTTGTTTTCGGTTGTCTGAAATAAAGTTTTTAACTCCCAGGATATGGGACGTTTTCGCGCTGAGGGTGTTTTTTGTTTGTAATAACTCTTTATTTTATAAGGAGTATAATCTTTGGTCGGGAATTGTTTTTGTGAAAATAAATTATATTCTTTGTAAATGTTAGAAATATCTGTATTATTTCCATCTAAAACGTTTGTGATGATTGAAAAATGAAAAATATATTCTTTAACTTTTTTCACACCAACCTTTTCACAGTTTACTAATAAATTGTCCCAATCTATTCCTTTTTCGAATTTTTGTGAAGATGTGATTTTATATAGTGTTTTCCGAATGTTTTTGTCGGTAGGCTCATCGATGGTTATTAGGTCCCCCATTTTCAGAGGGGAGTGTAAAGGGTTACCATAAGCCGTTTTGGGTGTATATGGATAAAGTTTTTTCGCGACTCCTTTTTGATTTTTTTGTAAAAATTTCTCGCGCGACGCGCGGGCCGCTGTTCGAGTCTGTTTTATCTTGTTTCTTAATTCATTAAGGTCTACTAAAAACTGTTGATTACCGAATTGGCTCGAAGAGAAAAATATTTCGGCTGGAGTAAACCCTTCCGCTCCGCGCGTATGGTTATATTTTTTTGTAGCGAAAATGGCCGTAGCTTCGCGAGTCAAGTTATTTTTTAGACCTTCTTTTATAAAGTCATTCATTTTATTACATCGACCGTCCAGTTCCGCTAAATTATTTTTTGATTTGGTTGTTGACAAGTGAATTTCGAGGCGGATACCCGCTTTGGCTAACGATGGATCCTTTCCAGTACTCTGGTGGACTGTAGTATTATCACATCTGTACTGGATAATAGTGTCATCCAAAAGTCTAAGGCCGAAATCTTGGCGAATTTGGTGACAGATTTTTACCAGTTTGGGTGTATTTATACAATCCCCCGGGATCGGGTACAATCGAGAGAAACGGGATAGGGCCTCCGTGGCGAACAACCAACGATACTTACCCGATGGGTTAGGATCTTGAGCGGTAGATGGTTTAAAGTGGTGTAATTCGTCGATTAAAACAACTTGAGAAATGTACTCGGGTAAAGGTATTTCTTTTAACGGTTTAAATATTTTAGGTGATCGTGAATAGCTTAAACACCCTGGACAGGTGTTGGCGATGGCTTGGACAGCTTGGCGTACTCCTGGTATTTTAAAGTTTTGGTCCACCGCGAGGACTAGTTGATTAATGGAGTTATGGCCAACTGTGTGATGGGCCGCGGCCGCGATTTGAGCGACAAATTGGTTTGGGACTACTACCAGGTCAGTATATCCACTTTTTATTTTGTTTGGTTTTCGGAATACTATTACTCCGTGTTCGTCTAGTACGTAATCACGGACTAGACGAGCTACTGTAGTCTCCGGTTGAGCGCCCTTTTTCGGTTTAGGTTTGGGCGCCTCAATCAAAAGTCCATTGGCTCTGTGAATCATAATTTTTTTGGCGGCCATCATATTTTTACTTGTGGCTTGCCACTGGCGTAGAATCTGAGGGTTCAACCGGAGATCCTGTAGAGTCCGGTCTTGTTTTTTTTCTTTAGAAGAACGCGTTATCGCGTTAAAATGTTCCGTTTCATAAAAATTTCGGGTTGACATATTCTCGGCGAAATGATGTAATCGAGAGCCACGAAAATATTTTTCTGGTTCGTCTGGCTTGAGTAGCGTAAGGTCACAGCTTTGGAATTCTGTAATATCCCCTTTTACTTCAGATAGTACTTCCAAGAATGTTTCTGGTTTAACAGTAGGGGTCAAATTTGGGATCATTTGTGAATTCATTTTATCAAGTTTGGACCTTATAACTTTTACCGATTGAAAAAAAATTTCATCATTTGTCTGAAAATTGTCACCATTAACATCAACCGCTGTACAAACCGAACAGTTGCCGGCGCAGGCCGGTAAGGATTCTAAAGTAGGGATAAAACGGGATAGGAAGTCAATTTCAGGTAAATCTTTTCCAGGTACATAAATTATTCGGAATTTTTGACACAACATATTTCCGAATAGTTTATTTATCTGTAAATTACCGTTAGACGGTATTCCCTCTTTACGGAGCTTTTGGTATAGAAGTTCAATGGATTTACTATCCGTTCGGACCGTTACCATTTGAGAACTATCTTTTATTAAGGCGTGGAAATACAACAAAGCGGCGGCGATTCCCTGTAATTCAAGTAGACAAGAGGCTGGGGAGAACTTGTTCATAGACGTCGTTCGTCTTTTCGAAAAAAGGTAATTAATATGTCTTTTATTATCATATTCTTGAAATAAACAAGCGCTTGTTCCATGATAGGATGAATCTACTGTCATACACAACTCTTTTGTGGGGTCAATCGGTGTTTTTTTTATTAAGTGGTTCATCGCTTCCACCGCTAGTTTAAAGCTAGCCCGATTTTGGTCATCCCAAGTGATTTTGGCGGCGCTTTCAGCCCCCGCCGTCATTTCACGAAGGGGGTGTAGTAGTTTACTACTATTTGGACAAAATTCTGAAATGTATGAAAATAAACCAAGGGCTCCCCTTAAGTGTTTTACCGTTTTTAAATCGTCTGGTATGATGGAATTCAAGTTATCAATAATGTGTGGGTTTGGCCCAACCTGTCCATTGGATATTTTTCGACCTAAGATCGAAAATGATCGGCCCAAAATTTGAACTTTTTTCCCATTGACTCGTAAATTGTAGTAATTAAGGGTCGATAAAAGGTTATTAAGGATTTTTAGGAAGCCTTTTTTTGTTTTACTAAAAAAATATATATCGTCCATATACCTTCGTAGGCCATATTCCTCATGATTTCGAAATTTATACAATATGTCGTCCAAAAATTCTTTAAGGGCGCTAGGGCTTTGTATCCAGCCCTGGGGCATCCGCGCATAGCGGAAAATGCCCTTACTAGGGTGTTGGACACAAAAATAATCCCGTAACGCTTCTTTTAAACCGAACGCGTAAAACGCTTGTGTGAGATCAAAGCTACCACAATATCCCGACGCCGTATACGGCGTAATTGTATTTATTACGTCGTTAAGGTCGTCTGTTTGTCGAGCCTTATACACTGTCGCCGCGTTAACTGCCAACGCGCAGTTCGCGACGATTCTGACTTGGCCTTTGTTCACAACAATTTTTCCGGTGTCCGCGTCTTTTTTCCCCACAGCGAATATCGGAAGAAGGTTTTTAACCGCTTCTTCCGATATTGGCTCAAGAACACCCAAAGCTATTTCGGTGTCAAGTTTTTCCTCCAAAGCTTCAAGTATTCGCTTATCCAGGGTTGAATAGTAATTTTTTACTGTATTTGTACATAATTCACCATATATCTGACCGGACACCTAATATTGTGAACAAAGGCCGATATCTTTTCGAAAAACTTTTGTGTATTTTAGAACTGTTTGACGACATTTTTCAAAAATATCCAATTCACTATCCGGAATACTTCGCGCGAACGACCCGTCTGGGTCGTATTGGATTAACTCATACGTGTATGTGTTTTGAGCCTTTGTTAAAATTCCCTCTAACTTTCTGTTCCAAAGTGGTCGACTTTCAGGGTTTAGGTCCATTATATCCGTTATTGTGTCCCTATTAGGATTATCGATACTAACAGATGGAACGTGTGGAATTGGGGATGGTTTTTGTATGTCAAACTCACTAGGTGGGGCCTCTCCACAAACCGCGTCAGTGGAGAGGTTCCGTCGGAAACGTCTGGTCATATTTATTTTTGTGGGTGTTCGGCCTCTTAGAAGGTCACGATCTGTAGGTAGCCATTTCAGTGTTACCTGGCCTATATCTTGAAGAAAAAGTTTTTCATTTTCCTGTTCAAGTTCACCTTTGTCTTCCATATTATGTTCGATTTTTGATTTAAGCGAGCGGAACGCTGTAATTTCCTGTTTTTTATATAACGGTACTTTTTGGCCATTTAGCCGTAAATTCGGTGATCCGTTTTTTTCAAATAACACAAAATGGTTGTTTATAAGGTCCGACTCACCTAACAAAACTTGTGAGATAATCGCTTCTGGGTTATCAAACACCATCGCGTCGGTAAAAGTGATAAAAAAATCTTTGAAACGTAATGTAAATGATACTGGTCTGGGTAACAGTGAAATTTGGCTACCTGTACAACTTGTAGCGCGTCGGGGAACTTTTTTAGGGTCCCCCCATTTAATTTCTTCTTCAGGAATTAATCTGTGTAACAGGTTCACATGAATGAGACTGGTATCAGCCCCTGTGTCTACTACGGCGAACATTTTTGTGTTCTTTGTACTAACGTAGATCACAGGGCTCCGATTTTGGTATTCATTAAACGTTTTATTATAGATCAAATCAAGGTTACTGAGAGACACAGAGCGAAAGAAACTTGTGTCGGGCTGATCTTCTTGATGATCGATAAAACTGTGTCGCTGGTCGAGCTTCATTCTTCTAAAAGGTATTTGGTAAACATTTTTTTTACTTGTTTGTTTTTGTTTAAAACTGGTCTGATTAGACTTACGGTAAGTTTCGCCATTTGGTGACGAACTGTAGTCGTAATCGCCATAGTCGTTTTCGTAGTTCGCGTAATTGGCGTCGTAGTCCTGATCTGAAAGATTCAAATTCGCTAAATTATGAGTACTTTCATCGTACTCTTCATATTCCGTTTGGCGGTAGCTACCTCGAGGCCCATAGGGGCCGGGTGCTCCGCCGCTATACACCCCGTTTGGGTAATTTTGTCGCGGTTGTCCTGCCCGAGCTCGGGGGAAGCCGCGACTACCACCTTGAAATGTTTTACCGGCTCGGCTCATGTTCCCGGTACCACGTGATGGTCGCGGTTGGAAACCACGCCGGCGGGCGTCGTTTCTTTCTTGGTCGCGTCGCGTGGTCCGATTTTTCAACTGTTTTTTTATGTTACTCATTCGATTTTGAAATCGGCGTTTATTACGTCCCCGATTCCATTTATTACGGTTGGAGTTTAACAAATTGAATTCATAATCTAGAACTTCATCGGGGGCGCTGTTAATGTCACAGAACTGGACTTGGAACTCCTCCTCCTCCTTTTCTGGCTCCGCCTCCGATGATTTCTGGTTATATCCACGAGTATAACTCGTGGTAGGTGTCTGAGCCGGTTGGGTTTTTTGGAAATTTTTTTGATGTGACGAAATAATGTCCTGGTATTTCCGGGCCACATTATTTCGCGTATCAGTGAACGCCGTCCACCATTCGGTGGTGTCAAACAGACTTGTCGCTTGGCGTTTTTCATCAATAATTTTATAGAACTCTTTTTTGTGTTCTAAAATATTTTCAATCGTTATTTGTTCGATTGTGGACCCTATTAACCGTCCGAAAACGACGAGTAGCTGGTGCCACTCTTCGTTCGTATAATGGTTAGTAGCGACCATAATCGCTACAAAGTTCAAAAACGGCGTGTACTTATCCTCCCCAGTGAATCTGTGGGGGTAATGTTTGGTTTCGGCCAAACTTACACGTTTCCAATCTTTCTTAAAATATTTTTTGAATGTTTCATGAAGCGCGGCCACCTGTGAGTGTATCCGCGTGTTTTTTACTTCATGTATTCCGTTAAAAATACACCTTATGGCTCTAAGGTCCGGGGTTTCACGGTTTACCTCCTGGATGTCTAATATGAGGTTTCCGTATTGATAAAAATTTTGTATAGCTCCCCGGCTAAAACTGTCCCTCCATGAACAGGTATCCGGGGTCATTTCATAAAAAATTTCATACCCCGCTTTCGAACAATCTCGTAAGGCGCCTACCGTGTCTTTGTTGTCAAAGATATCCTTTGGGGTTGTTTCCGATTCAACCCCAAATAAAGCGTTTGTAACGTATTTATTTACATTTTTCGCTTCATAATCCACCTCGAGGTCGTCAACGTCCTCATCTTCAGTGGGCTCGGCTCTAAGGCCAATTTCTGGGTCCTTATAGCCAAGATCGGGTTTCGTTTCGTCTAGTAGGGCGCCTTGTTTCCAAACAAGGCGGTCTAAGAGACTATCCTTATAACGATCTTCCTTTACCCACTCGGTGAATTCCGAAAAACTTTCTGGAATCCCCCAGGTGGCGTTATCATCTTGTAAAAAAGCCTCGTTAGAATTGTCGGCCTGGGGGTTAACCGCCCAGAACCACCCGATTTTCGTAAATTCGTATTTTTTTTCATATTTTTCTTGAGCTTTTATACCACATTCGTTAGCGAGTTTTTTCAAATGGATTAACCAATGAGTTACTGTACGCTCTTGACCTTTAGTGATCAAGTTAGGGTCAATGGGGTATATCGTTTGTTTATAAGCCAGTATTGTAGCCTGGCTGTCTCTTACCGCCGGAAGGGACTCCGCCATTTTACTTTTTGACAGTGACATGTTTCGTTCAGCGGGTTTCCGTTAAACAGTTTTTCAAGAGATAGATTTTTTAATAAAAAGGTTCCATGAAATGGTCAATAACGGGACCCAACCGTAGTAAGGTAAATTTCTGGTATAATATTTTTTTGAGCGGGAAGAAAAAGGTTTGGATTATTATTAATAATACTCAGCTTTTTCTTTTTTTTTGTATGTTACGTTTCAAGTGTACTTGAAACGTGTTTTTTGGTTTGGTTTTTTCAGAAATGAAAAAACGTTTTTTTCGGGGAAAGAAGTGTGAGTTCTTTTGTTATCCAAGAACTTCAGTCACCACGTTTATATGAGTACTAAATGACCTAATATTTTAGACAA
>SCLG01001065.1:0-18997 GCA_004367875.1 Oikopleura albicans
TTACATAAATACTTTCCCATCAAGGCGCTTGATATTAATCTAAAATAATTTTCCTCGATTTTATGACCCAGAAGACTGGCGAGCAAATACAAACCGATGATTTGTTGTTTGCCGATTTTTTTTTTTTGAAAAAACAAAACAAAAAAAAATATGAAAAATGGGAAGAATAATTTGTTCACCGGTGGCGCGGGTAATTGATCACCCCTTTTTTGACCGAAGATACAAGGGGGATGCCGATTAAATGATAATATTAGATCGTGTCGGTAATTTCAATAATCATCTTTTACGATTGAAATCGGTAAGTAATTAATCACCCCTGTTTGATTAATTCTCATGACAAGCCTCATTAGATCGGAATGATTTCCCGATGTAAATTTTTAAGTTTATAAACGTTCATACATCTGGTATATACCGCCTTAGTTACCCCACGTACTTTTCAAAGAAGTACAATGTATTACTTATGAATTCGACGCAATTCTCATTTGATCTAATGTTTAATGCGAGGGTTTGCGTCGCATTCATGACTAATTCATTATCAAACTCAGCTAACCAGCCTATTAAAAAAAATTGTATGTATTTTATATGAATTTTTGTATGTATGATTAAGGTGAATTTTTAGTGATTTTATTTTGCTTTTGATAACTATCTATAATAACAAAAGTTAATCTACTTAATAAAATTCTGTTAATAAAATGGTAAGTTCAAGCCTAGATAATTTGTGAGAAATATTTGAACTAAAAACATGAAATATAAAAAAATTCGAAAAGCTTCTAATTCGAAAAAGTGCGTATAATGTACAAGTAAAATTTATATCATTATTAGTTTTAATAGTACACACCACATAACCCGTTATGTTGACACCATCAAACGTCAAAAACTGTTTACATAATGGGGTAGGCCCTACCCGGTAGGGCGCTTGGTTACATAATTGAAAATCAAAAATTATCAAATCCCAAAAAGTATCACAAAAAATAACGAAATTTTGTCAACATAATGGTTTCTAACATAACGGATTATGTGGTATACAAAACATACTGTACGTTTTTATTGCGCCCTAAACCCACTTTTTCGAAATATAAGTTTTTCGAATTATTTGTTTCCCGTTCCGAAAATTTGCAAAATTATAGAATAATGTCCGTTCAGAGGTCAGGGACATTGTAAAGCGTAATTATAATTTTTAAGTTTTAAAAAATCTAAACGGATGTCTCCCAGAGATGCACCCAATCTCACTTTCCACATTGCCACTAATTGCCCAAAAAAAAATGTGGATTCAGCGTACCTGTTGGGCAAAAAAAAAAAGTTGCGTGCATTCTGTCACCAATTAAGAACGTCAATTTAATAAACAATTTTTAAACACAAATTATATAATTGACAATAGCATTAAAATTGTGGTGCTTTTTTTTTTGCTCGCATCAGCTGTCATAATTTTGAGCGTGAGCCAACAGAGGACCATAATTGTCTTTTTTTTTCGGGACTCATTTTTTCGACACTCTGGCGCCACCTCAGTACTACCCAGTTCTGACTTATAAACAAAAACCACAAAAAGAAGACACTAAAAACATACTTGCAATAACTAAAACAGAAAAAACGAGATACAACAAAAAATATAAGAAATATATAACCGACAGATTATTAATAAAAAAAAATACATACATTTTTTTTACGCCGAAAATAATAATTACAAAACACACAATGCTTTTGCAAAAAGAGATTGAAGTTTCACCAAAAAGAGAAATGCATACCTCACCTGTTGATGAAAAACGGAAGTCAAAGAGAAAGTAAGTTTTTATTTTATGGTTTAGATATGCCGAAATTTTTAGGATACCGATTTTTGCGCATTTTTTCCCAAAAAAGAGTTTTTAATAATACTATTTCAGTCTAACTGTTTTTCTTTGAAAAATCTACAAAAATCGGTACCAAATTTACGAACCCCGAGTTGAAATTTATGTTTTTTTTCAAAAAGTTATTTACAAAATAAAAAAAAAACGCATCACCTATTTTTTAAGTTGCATTTAATTTAAAGTTGTATTTTAGAGCAGCTTAGGAATCAATTTTTATGACCAAACATTTTCGAATTTTTTCGAATACCTAACCGTACCTGCTGAAAAGGCGTAGGTGTGCCAAAATCGGTTTTCTAGATTTAATAAACTGACAATTTGAACAAGTTTTCTGATTTTGAATTGAAGTAGTTATAAATTTGTATTTCGTTATTTATACCTAATAGGACGATTAGGTTATGAAATATATCCTAAGTGGACTTTTTCAATTTGTAAATGCACAATTGGTGCCCAGTTGGAGATTAATCCTTTTAAAAAATGTCATACTTTTTTTGAAGACTTTCATTTCTGGCTAATTGATTCACGCCAGTTGTGTGCAATGCGCAGAAAAAAATTGCAAAAATCAATTCACTTTTTTCGGACTTATAAGGACTCCCCACTTGGCACTGCGTTATTCATCTGAACCAAATTGGCTAAAAAAAAATTGGCTTATCGTGAATAAGGAGGCCCGGACAATTGAAGGACAAAAAACCTATACAAATCGGAACCACTATAGCGATATTAACAAAGACCCAAAATCGTCCCTTTTTTGATGAGCTGATCCGCATAAACTATTGTTTTGTGCGTTTCTTTTTCGCTACGTTTGGCCGGAAGGATATCACGAAAATTGAATTATTAATTTTGTCGTTATTTTTTGTTTTGTATTTGCAAAGGCCGTGTAAATAACACAAAAACTGTTATTTTAGAATCGAAAGTTATATTTTGATCCTCCCCTTCAACTAGGAATACCCAAAAATGAACAAAAGTTTCGAAAACCTATTAAAGGGTGAGGTAATATAGATGCTAAGCCGTTTTTCGGTGACTTATATTCGCTCAGCGCATTCGCGAACCAAAAACGGCTTAGCATCTATATTACCTCACCCTGTAATCTTTCAAATTTAGGGGGGGGGGGGGTAAGGCCTATTTTTTGCCATATTTTTTTTCCGAAAATAGTAAAAATTGAAAAAATAATCTTTTTATACTTTTTAAGAATAAATTTCCTGTGACCTTATAAACATTACCTTGTAATGAATTTTTACACTGCTTACATTTTTCACGTTTTATGATATTTTCATAATATGTGGAGATAAAGGCACATTACTACGATCGCAGCATTTATTGGTAGTTTTACATTTTTTTTGAATTTGCGAAATCATATAAATTCCAAAACCGCCATTTCTATTCTTCTGGCCGACCAGGAAGACATTTTCATCTTGTTTATGCTTATTCAGTGGCTATTTGTACTAGGATCTTATTTTTCGTGATCGATTTCGACTTAGGTCCGGTGAGGCGGAAAAAAGCGGGACTCAAGAAGCCATTTTAAAATTATCGGATTATATTTATAATGAAAAGAGCGAATGCACCACTTCTTTTGCAAATTCCCCCATTTTAAGTCCGTTTTTGCCATTCAATATATCTATAGCATGTGCGGCATGATCAAAAGTCGACTGTGATAATTTTTAACTCTGCGTGTTTCTTTTTTGTTTTGTTTTTGTGATTATTTTTAGCAACTGTTATTTTATGAAAATTCTTAAAATGTCATATTTGAGCAGAACCATAAAAGTTCATTTTTTCGAATAATTACTTTCAATGTGATTAGCTACTTATAAGTATATTATCTGCCCAACAAAATAAATCTAGAAAGCAGAATAATAAGATCATCTGATTTTTGCAACAACCGATTCATTTTTATGTGGTTATATCATGACAAAAAATTATCATAACTATGACCTTATAAACACCCGTTTTTAAAATCATTTATTTTAACTTATTTTTCCGATATAGAGTTGTGCGGTACGATCAAAGGTCGACTGTGATAATTTTCAACTCTGCGTGTTTCTTTTTGTTTTATTTTTTTTTGAAAGATTTTTTCCCTTTATTTTTAGCAACTGTTATCCTATTCTTAATTCAGATATCAGCGACGTGGTAAACCACCATATTCCTATGTTGTGCTTGTGACCATGTGCATCCAATCCTCACCTCATAAAAAACTGCGATTGCGCGAAATCCTCAAAAACATCGAGCTAATGTTTCCGTTCTTTCAGGTAACTATTGTCTTTTGTTTTTTTACGGAGCAAAAAGTTTAAAAATGTGACAGTTTTATTGGGCCAAAATTAGGACATGAGGCTCAACGCGAAAAAGTCCGAGATTGAATTTGGTCTCATAAAGCATTTTAATTTTTTGACACTAGTGTTAATGACTTTTTTAGACTAAAATTTCCAAAGAACTTTTTTATGAAAATTTTATTCCCTTTAAATTAATATTTGATTTCAATATAATTAGGTAGACTAAAATTGTAAACCTGTTGATTTTCAATTTGTTTAAAAAGATATTTTTCGAGGCGAATTCATGAATTACAACTTTTATATTTTTGTAATACAGTCTCGGCTTTCAAATTGTGCACCCTCAAATTGTGCACGACTGCCAAATTGTGCACTTTTTCCCAATTTGAACAATTTGAAGGTCGGGACTGTATTTTGGAAATAGAGTCCCTAAGTCAAAATCGTTACGAAATGGCGTCGTAACGACTTTAAGTCAGGGACTGTATTTCATTTATTACTAGATTTATTTTTCGGACATTCTCCAGATTTATATTTTATTGGCCAAGCACGATTCGGCATTATTTCTTTTATTGGACATAAAAGGAAGATACTTGTATCACCCCCATTTTGTCTTTTTAAGAAATATAATCATTGTCACGATTGACTTGCTATTGTGACCTTATTTTTGGTCATCCGAAAAAAAAAAGGTGTCCACTAGGCCCGTTTATTTTATTTTTTTATGGTTTAGGCATAAGATTATTTTCGAGGGAGAATTATTTTTGTTTTTCTCATTTATAACACCTGCAATCATATCCACGACTACTCATGCCGAATAATAGTGAAAATAAACGATTTTGGATAAACATGGGTTTAGTCCTCATTTCGAACATGTTTCACGGAACCTTAGACCCGCTACTTACAATATAAATGCACATATGTTTGATCTATTTATAAAACAAAGTTAATTGCTAATTGATTTTTGGGTAACAAAAAAAAAAGAAAAAAAAATCGTCGGCGAAGGGTGACCTGAAATGGGTATCATCGATCTCCAAATATTTTTTTTTTGAAGATTTATTCCGAATAATCTTTGTAAGATAAACTTCAAAGTACTCGAAATTTAAGTTCTTATGAAACCAAATAAACTAAAATAGTTCTTCACATACAGTCCAAAAAGTAAAAAATCCAGAATCCAGTAAAATAGTATAAAACGCAAAATTTGAATCTGAAAAAGTCAGAATTATTTTTTCAATAGACTTTTATCAAAAAAAAAAATTTTTTTTTCGCGAAAAATGTCGGCACGGGTTATGAATCTTTTTCATTATCAGGCGGCATCAATTTCGGGTCGCTTTGATCCTGATTATAGTGAAAACGACGTTTTTTGTGTTTTTTCATTTTAACCCTCGAAAAAAAGCTTTTCGTTGTCTCAACCCCCTTCCCTCCCACTCGAGTGGTCATTGTGCCCAATTTGAACATACGGCCCCACAAAAACACTTGAGAATCCGGTAAACTTTTCTCGATTTATTTTTTCTGCTTTCCGTTGTCTTACAAATGGGATCCACTCTTGGTCTGATTGGTAAAACATGGCAAAGTCGACCACTTGACATCGTTATGATTTTTAATCGTGTATTTTAAACATGTCAAACACACAAAAAAAACAGAAAAAATGAATATTCCAAAATCGGCTAAGTAATTAACATTTATTTATTCCTAGGGTGACTATCGAGGCTGGAAAGACTCCGTGCGACACAACTTGACCCAAAACGACTGTTTTAAACAAATCTTGCGGGATCCCACCAAACCCAACGGAAAGGGCAACTACTGGACCGTTAATGTGGACGAAATCTCGGGCGAGATGTACAAGCGTCAAAATACCTCGGTGGCCTACCAGGCACCGGAGGGTAAAACCTATGTGGCCGATTTGCGTCAAGTTTACGATTTCTACATGGGCCAACCCAAGCCGGGTATGATTTGGGATGCGGAGAATCCGCTCAGTCTTTTTGAAAACACAATCCTGCAGGATATTTCATCCGACAAGGTCACTTCTTCAACCGACTTTCATCAATTTTATCACAACACGCCTGAGCCAAACAAATTTAACCCCTATCCGACGATGGGCCTCAATCAATTTTCGCCAAACATGTACATGCAAATGACCGCGCAAATGGGCCTGAATCCGGCCTTTAATTATCAATCTTCAATGGGCTATTCCCCGTCGACCATGTCGAACCCGTCGCCCAAATCATCATCCCTGAACGATTCGAGCGATCAAATGATCTCGCCGAATAAATCCGTGCACAGCAGCGGTCATCATACCCCCTCGCCACCAATTCGCCACCCCTCGCCACCGATTCGGCACCAAGTATTCAAGGTTGAGTCGACAACCGCCGACACCGCCGAGGGTCGCAATTTGAGCGGCTCTGAGTCGGTTGAGGTCGAGGCCGTTTTGGATTATCGACCCTGCTCGTCGCGGCCAACATTAAAACGGAAACGATCGGTGGAGGAAATCGAGCGCATCGAGAAAGAGTCGCTGATTAAAAAATGCAAGCGCGATTTAGAAAAGTTCGAAAAGTCCACCAATCGCTTTCTGCATAATGACGCGCCGCCGCCCAATGTCTCGCTGAGCCCAGTGCAGCCCCGCAAACCTACGTACAAACACTCGATAAAAGACATTTTGAACTTGGACGAGTCGGCCGATCTGATCAATGGGCCGCCGGTCATCGACCTGGACGAGGCGGACCCGAAGCCGGCCCTGACCTCGCGGCTACCCCCACTCCCCACAAATCATCATCATAATTTCAATTCATACCCGGTTGATTTCAAGCAGGATATTAAAGGGGCAATTCCAAACGCCTTCCCAGCGCATTACGCGACGCCTCCTTACTTTGGAATGTATTCGAATCCATACCAAACAGCATATATGTCGCACTTAGGTCAATTGCCCTTCCTCACACAACAAACATTTTCATCCACTTCGAAATACGTCTAATTCCGGCGCAGAAAAAAAAAGAAACACGAAAATATTTGACACGCCAGACATGTTTTCAAAACTGTACAGAAAAATTATATATTTCGTCCGACTTTATTATCTATAATTTGCTTAGAGCCTCACGAAAACAAAAGCACTTTTTCCTATATTATTCTTTTTTGTACTTATGTTCCAAAAAGTTCCATTAATTGTACAAAATGAGCATTGAAATAAATTATTTGATAGAAAATAAATTCATGGCTTTAAATTCATTTGTTTGATTACAGTCCGTAAACCCATTAAGGTCGTTTTCTCCATTAAGACGTCTTTGTTTGAACAAAAATTAGCACTTGATTATTTCAAACATTAGGCAAACTTATAAGTTTTTTCAGCAGATTAAAAAAATGAATTTTTATCTTTCCAGAAACTAAAAAGAAAACTAACATAAAGTTTGAATTTATTCAGAAAACACATATATGCTTATAAGCAAGGGTGTTTTTTGGCCCGTCTGAATCGGTCTCTTTTTTATGGCGAAATCCGCCAAAGTTTTCCCCTTTTGAGCATTGTGATTGGCCAGAAATGGAGAAATTTCGGCGGATTACCCTTTCGCCACAAAAGAAAAGAGACCGATTCAGACGGTGCTATTGTTTACATCACAGTCCTATAATCTGAAACTTCGGTTTTGAGGCAAAATTACAACATATCATTTTTTTGCTTTTTGACCGCGAGTTCGAAAAACCTTAAGGCCTTGACGTTAACTTAAGTTATAACGTTTTCAGGTACAGTCCTTGATTCCATAACGGGCGCTTCCATAACGGCCCTTTATCCTATAACGGCCGCTTTTTTCGATAACCGAAAAGGGCCGTTATGGAATTAAGGACTGTAGTCAAAAACAGTTTTACAAAAGCAACACTAGACATAATTTTGTATCTTTGGTGTTAAACTTAGAAACAAAATGAACAACGACTTTTAGTCTAAAAGATTTGAAAAGGAATTCATGAAGTGCAATAAAGTAATCCATAATAGAAATGTATTTTTCATATCAATGGATTTTGACGGCAAGGCAAGAAATTTTAGATTTTGTCTTTTTTTTTTTGAAGTTTCGCCTTATATTGATATTAATGATGACATGAAGAGAAAGGGCATAAATCAAATTTGGGGTACAAAAAGCTCTACCTTGACTTGCATCTTTTTCCATTTAAAATCATGGAATACATATTTGAGGACAAAAAGTGTAAACGTGCTCGGACCCGGTTCACTACTGTACAGTTGGAACAATTAGAAGGTATCTAAACATTTTAAAAGTATAAGTATTTTAGAGAGAGCTTTCGAAACAAATTACGGTATATATACAGAGGGTAATCGAATTCTCGGACAATTTTCAAAATAATTCCAATTCTGGGACGCTTTTTATTCCAAAAAAATTTTAAGTGTCATTACGGTACACAAAGTCCATTTACGGGACGATTTTTAGTGCCAAAATGAGACAAAAGTCCGATTCTGGCCCAAAAATGGACTTTTAATCAAAGTCCTGGAATTGGACTACCCCTTGTATATTTTTAGAGATTATGTTGTTGACTGTCAACAAGTTGATACAACTTGTGGAGGAGAAATTAGCCCTCATCATGGGGTCTCATGGCCCATGACTCATGGGGCTTCATGGGAAAATGCGTGCGGTATAATTGTGCAGTTATCTTGCAACGTTTAGTTTAAATTTCTTGCCTTCACACAGTGAGGATAGATAAGTCTTATCTTTGATAGTTATATTTTTTTGATTTCGGATTTGAACCTTTTGAATCTGAAACATCTGGCACATCATAGGTTAAATTTTGTAAAAATCTAGCTTCACATTCTGGGAAAACTCTAGGGAAAGAACAATTCTAAAGTTATCTTGCACTTAAATTTTTTCCAACATAGTTGTAGGTAGTCTAGGTATATAACCTATACATGTATAATATAAGGGCACCGACTGAATGGGAATAACTTCTAAAAAGTCTAAAGCGGAATCCGTCGGAAATTTTTCGACGGATTCCGCTTTATCCACTTTACCCTTTATCACCTTTACACTTTATCACCTTTGCATTTTATTACCTTTACACGTTATCCACCATAAAAAATTCGATGAAGAAAAATAGCTTAAATTGACACTCAACTATACATGATTTTTTCCAAAATTTTTCGACATTTTACCCTTTATCCACTTTACACTTTATCACCTTTACACGTTATTACCTTTACCCTTTATCCACTTTACACCTTTTTTTCGACATATTCCGCTTTAGACATTTTACCCTTTTGACATTTAAGAAAAATTTCCGATTCAGTCGGTNATGGGAATAACTTCTAAAAAGTCTAAAGCGGAATCCGTCGGAAATTTTTCGACGGATTCCGCTTTAT
Source organism: Oikopleura albicans (assembly GCA_004367875.1). NCBI lineage: Eukaryota > Metazoa > Chordata > Appendicularia > Copelata > Oikopleuridae > Oikopleura > Oikopleura albicans. The sequence goes on from SCLG01001065.1 coordinate 9,441, forward strand.
CCACTTTACCCTTTATCACCTTTACACTTTATCACCTTTGCATTTTATTACCTTTACACGTTATCCACCATAAAAAATTCGATGAAGAAAAATAGCTTAAATTGACACTCAACTATACATGATTTTTTCCAAAATTTTTCGACATTTTACCCTTTATCCACTTTACACTTTATCACCTTTACACGTTATTACCTTTACCCTTTATCCACTTTACACCTTTTTTTCGACATATTCCGCTTTAGACATTTTACCCTTTTGACATTTAAGAAAAATTTCCGATTCAGTCGGTGCCAATATAAGTATATTTATAAGTAGATAATCATAAATGTGTCCATGAATTATTTTATTTAGTGTTTTTTCGAAAAACTCATTATCCTGATATATTTTTACGGGAAACAATTGCAAAACAAATAGACCTGCCGGAAAGCCGCGTCCAAGTCTGGTTTCAGGTATGCATTAAATTATGATTTTGTTTTTCGAAATTTGGTAGTTGACAATGAGGTGACTAGAAATTTTGATTTTTGTGTCGGAGTAAAGATAAGCTATCTTGCATAAATTTTTGCATAAACGGTTTTTGGATGAGGCAAAATTACATCATACAGTAAGCCTTGTTATAAGCATTGTCAAACCTTGGACGGCTTTTTACTCGCATTGCGGGGCTGCTTTGTCACTGATATGGGTGATTTTCATTGCCTGTTTTCGGGCTGAACTGTTGAAGAATTGACGCGCTAATTAGATGATCATATACAGTCATATGGACTTTTTCTTGACACTTTCGCATGAGTTACAGGGCCTAAAATCCGTCAAGATATGGATTTTTGTCAAGATATGGGCGATCTGTCAAGATATGGTAGATATGAAAACGATAGCAATGAAATATTAAGAATAGGAGAGCAAAATGGAAACGGGAGAGAAGAATTATTAAGCCATCTTCATTTATACATGGCCAACACCCGGATGCGAATAAATCAGAAATCATTTCAAGGTCACAGGTTAGTAAGAGAGACATAAGAGATACCAGGTCCTGATGCATTGCGACTAAAATTTTGGATTTTTTATGGCCATATATGGCGTTCAGAGGCCCTAATTGGAAGGGGCTACACACAGGGTTGCAAAAAAAACGAGTTTGAAGCGTTTGTCGTTAGTCGTCGTTAGTCGACGATTTTTTAAACGCGTTTGTCGCCGTTTGTCGACACACTCAATTTTTGCGTATGTCGGGCGTTGGTCGTTTGTCGGTTTCATTTGTCGTTTGTCGACAAAATGAAACATCGAAAATATTGGAAAATTTAGTTTAAAATCTAGTTTATAAGGGTCAGTTTTTCATAACAAGAAAACCAGAAAATAAATAACCATGAAAGTAAATTAGGTTATAGAACTCATCAAACTACAAATGACTCAACGTAAGTGCAAAAGAAAGCTGAACTGTATAATGTCATTACCATATGACCTCTATGGAGTCAAGGTCACATACAACGGAGCACTTTCTGAAGGTGAAAGTTTAGAGTTTCAAGACTAAAAAATACCCTTTTNTGCAATTGTTGGGCGTTGGGCTGCGTTGGCCAACGACCAACGCCCAACCAACGCGTTGGGAACGTTGGGCGTTGGTGAGATTTTATTCCCAACGCGTTGGGCGTTGGGAAAAGTTCAAGCTTTGGCCAACGCTTGCGTTGGCCGTTGGGGAAAATCCGAGCGTTGGCCAACGCTTGCGTTGGGCGTTGGGGAAATTTGGAGCGTTTGCCAACTTTTCCAACACTGGTTCAGAGGCCCTAATTGGAAGGGGCTAGAGAGTGTAGTCTACCGATTATTTTTAGCACAGCGGGGTTTATGACAAATGGGTCGTGACAAATGAAAATGATATTTCAAATCCTACTGAACTCACCTTTCAATTCGAGACTGCTTTAGTGATCATATGGACTTTGTATCAAGTACACTTGTATTGCTTTAGGTGAGACAGATTTTGGTACACTTTACCGATACTGTTGGTTTCATTTTCGCGGCTTTTTTCGTTAAATAGGTTTTTTGGGGGAAATTCGGCCAAAATGTCATCGGAAAGCTCATTTGACGAGAAAAAAATATCCAAAAGACCACGGTCCGTTATATTGAGGATTGGCCCTGTTGTCATGTGTTGTCCAAATCTTTAGGTGGCCAGCAGAGATTTTTCCCTATTTTAACGTTGGTCTAATTTACCGATGAAGGTGAGCTCTGGGGGTAATCGATAAGAAATCCGCAAATTTTCCGGTTAGGAAAAAACGCAATTCCGCGCAAAGTTTTGTTTTTTATAAGTTGTCTCCCCAATGGAGTCCCCATTTAACATTCTGCAAGCATCCTTAAACATTCTTCAAGCTTAGGGCAATACTTTTATTAAGTTAACATTGTTAAAGTTACATCTGTTAACGATACTTTTTTTTTACGATCACTAAATTCGAAAGCATGGCGCCCATAAACGACCGGGAGGACTATTGTACGGGTGAAATTTACGAGACGACGCATCACCAGTCTGTGCAATTGTTGACCAGCGAGGTGGCGAGCGAGTTTCTGCATCCGACTTTACAATCGAATGTAACAAATTTTATTAACTTTTGAATAATTAACTAAACTAATCTGCATATATTATACAATGACTGTTTATTACATTATACATGTACAGTGTTAGTTAGGCGATGAGGCGGCTGTTTTTGCAAAATATTTTTTTCAAATTAACCAGGACCTGGTTACCAGGTAGATTTAAAACTAAAACATGACCCATTCGTTGCTTAAATCATCATGTAGCGTTTTTATCAGACGTTCTAATACCTGCGCTCCTAAAAAGTCAGGCCGTGTCTAATTATTCCGATAAGTCTATAAACCAAAATGATGGGCTGGTTTTAATATATTTATGGGAATTATTGGACATGGTCAATTTTGCTTATAATAAAAAGTATAAATATATCAAAACCGGTAACCGGATGTCAATTTCCCGTTAATCGGAAATTATTTTAAGCACAAAATAATCGGGATATCAACCGAATACAAAATTATCGGGGATAACTATTCTAGATCTCTAACTATTAGAAAAATAAGTGAAAACACTGTCGGGAGCGCAGGAGTTAACAAAGTCCCTCTATGTTATGGATTGCAGGCTGCAATTTGCAGCTCCTGCGCCCGTTAAAAAAAAATGAAACAATTGCGAAATAAAAATGAAATAAGCACAGATAATTTATCCTTGTGTTACAGATTCGGTAATCAAGCAGCAAGCGAGTCGTCCTCTGGCTCCTCCAGTGGAAAAAGGATCTCGTATTGTATTTCCGTTGTCACCTAACGCATGAATGACCAGACCACGTCCCCCAATATAGTTCTTGTGAGTTGGGTCCAATGAAATTATTTGATCCCATTTTTTAATGGTCGCTGTGTGATCTTGCTCAACGTGGATGTTGCCGAGACCGCCAACATGTCTGAATATGCGCCGACTTAAACCCCAAACATTTTTTTTTGAAAATAAATGGCCCTATTTGAATTCGTTTATCAAAATTTTGGCAACCATTTTTGGTTAAAAAACTTGTTTTCTGCATTACCTTCGCGCCACAATTTGGGTTACCAAGTGTTGTCAAAACATGATTTTGCGATCAATTGGTTGTTTAGAGATAAATTCGCGACCATATGGTCGCCAAATCACCCTAAATTCAAGTTTTTTGGTGACCTCAAGTACTCACTCCAAAATTAATCGGGAATCCATGCTATGGATGTGGCGATACAATTTGAGAAGGCTAATCAAAGTGGGCCTATTCGGTGTTTTGCGGTGAATTACCCCCAAAAAACCATCCGTATCCCAAGATCCGAATGGGAGCCTAGACCGCAATGAACTAACCTTTCCGGTGGCGTGTTGAAATGATATCCATGAATTTCATTAGGGTTTACTTGAAAATGGCCTCCCAAAGCAGCACAACTTGCCATATCAGACCCTTCGTGGACATGAAAACCGTGCTTTCCGGGGACAAAGTTCAAGCTTCTCCCATACAAATAGCCTTNGACCTCTTAAAGGTCATATTTCGTTGGCATTCCACAGTTCAACTCTTCAGCTTAATTTTGCACCTACTTTTGAGTAATTTGGATACGCCGCCTACGCTTTAACCTACCCAGAAAACAGCCCATAAATTCAGCGCCCTTATTTGGCGACCCCTCCCCCATTTTTTAATTCCTATTTTTGAAATAACACTTTTTATGGCGTTCTTGCTCCTATATTAAAACGATTAGTTATCCTATTATCATATATTAAAGTGAAAAAAAGATACCGACAAACGGTGTTTGGTTTGTCGTTTGTCGCTAAGCCGTTTGTCGTTGGTAGGCCTTGGTCGAAAGTCCAAAAAACGCGTTTTCGTTTGGTTTGGTTTGTCGACAAACGACGTGTGTCGACAAACGACAAACGCCGTTTGTCGATTTTTGCAACCCTGGCCTACACAGTCTACGGTTTATTTTTAGCACAGCGGGGTTTATGACAAATGGGTCGTGACAAATGAAAATGATATTTCAAATCCAACTGAACTCACCTTTCAATTCGAGACTGCTTTAGTGATCATATGGACTTTGTATCAAGTACACTTGTATTGCTCTCGTTTGGACAGATTTTGGTACTCTTTACCGATACTGTTGGGTTCATTTTCGCGTTTTTTTCGTCGAATAGGTTTTTTGTTGGAAATTCGGTCAAAATTTCATCGGAAAGCTCATTTGACGGGAAAAAATATCCAAAAGACCACGGTCCGTTATATTGAGGAGTATTTGCCCTGTTGTCATGTGTTGTCCAAATCTTTAGGTGGCCAGCAGAGATTTTTTCCCTAGAAATTTTTTCCCGGTCTAATTTACCGATGAACATGAGATCTGGGGGTAATCGATAACGGCAAAGTCGATGATAGCAATAAAAAATTCCGGTTATTTTGCCGGTTAAGAATAAAACCGTTATTCCGGGAAAAATTTTGTTGTTTATAAATTTTCTCCCCAATGCATTTAAACATTATGCAAACTTAAGGCAATACTTATAAACTTAACAACTTAAAGTTAACATTGTTAAAGTTAAATTTGTTAATGATACTTTTTATTACGATCACTAAATTCGAAAGCATGGCGCCCATAAACGACCGGGAGGACTATTGTACTGGTGAAATTTACGAGACGACGCATCACCAGTCTGTGCAATTGTTAACCAGCGAGGTGGCGAGCGAGTTTCTGCATCCGACTTTACAATCGAATGTAACAAATTTTATTAACTTTTGAATAATTTACTAAACTAATCTGCATATTATTTAATACAATGACTGTTTATTACATTATACAGTGTAAGTTAGGCGATGAGGCTGCTGTTTTTGCAAAATATTTTTTTCAAATTAACCAGGTAGATTTAAAACTAAAACATGACCCATTCGTAGCCTAAATCATCATGTAGCGGTTTTATCAGAGGTTCTTAATACCTGCGCTCCTAAAAAGTCAGGCCGTGTCTTATTATTCCGATAAGTCTATAAACCAAAAGGATGAGTTGGTTTTCATATACATAGGTTAAGTACTTAACCGTCCGGAACCGGCTTAACCGTCCACTTTTTAGCTATTTTTTTTTCAGAGCTAACGCCTACGCCCTACCGGTTTAACCGTCCAGTTTGGCTTAACCGTCCGTTTTTTAGTAAATTATTTTGAAAATTTTCTCTTTGTTTCTCAACAATTAATGTCATATAGCATTATTAAAACTTTTTCAATGGTCAATTGAGTAAAAAAGCGGCCCGCATGAAACTGCCTAGGACGCTATGAGAAAAAGAAGAAGAAAAAAGTATAAAAAAAGTAAGAAATAACAGTCATAGAAAAGAGTCGCGTGTTATAGGAGATCAAGTTTTTATATAAAATGGCTATTTTTGCTTAACCGTCCACTTTGTTTTTTTTTAATTTCCCCAAAAAAGTCGCCTACGCACTACCGGCTTAACCGTCCGGAACCGGCTTAACCGTCCAGTTTTGAAAAAATTTTAGTGGACGGTTAAGTACTTAACCTGTGTATTTAAGGGAATTATTAGACATGGTCAATTTTGCTTATAATAAACAGTATAAAAATATCAAAACTGATAACCAGATGTCAATTTTCGCTGAATTGGAAATTATTTTAAGCACAAAATAGCCGCGATAACAACCGGATACAAAAATTATCGGGGATAAGTCTTCTTGATTTCTAGCTATTAGCAAAATAAGTAAAAACACTGTCGGGAGCGCAGGAGTTGACAACGCCTCTCTATGTTTAATATGGATTGCAGGCTGCAATTTGCAGCTCCTGCGCCCGTTTTCACAAACAAATGAAACAATTGCAAAATAAAAATAAAATAACCACGGATAATTTATCCTTGTGTTACAGATTCGGTAATCAAGCAGCAAGCGAGTCGTCCTCTAGCTCCTCCAGTGGAAAAAGGATCTCGTATTGTGTTTCCGTTGTCACCTAACGCATGAATGACTAGACCACGTCCGCCAATATAGTTCTTATGAGTTGGGTCCAATGAAATTATTTGATCCCATTTTTTAATGGTCGCTGTGTGATCTTGCTCAACGTGGATGTTGCCGAGACCGCCAACATGTCTGAATAAGCGCCGACTTAACCTTCAAACACATATGACGGAGGTTTCTCCGTCCGAGCATAAAAATACATTTTTTATGGTGTTTCATTCTATTAAATGTAACGGCAGTGAAAACTAACATAGAGTAATCGATTACATTTGTCGATTACTTTAGTCGGAAAACAGATAAAACTAAGAAAATTGTTTCCGTAAAGATTATTAATTAGTCATTTATTGGATCTAGGAAACCTCAAAGTAGAGGTTATTTGCAATTAATAGTTTTCAGGCACACTTTTTTTTGTCATATTTTTCCAAACTTTTTTAGTAGTTAACGGCCCACTAGCCTGTGGAAAAATGAACCCCGTACGTCATCCGGTTAACCATTCGTGAATTTGTGGTCAAATCGACCAAAAAGTGTCCAAGGGTGGTCGGAGAGCTTTCGAGAGTATGCTCATTCGATTCAGGACCATCGAATTGCTCATGGTTAAAATTACGTAGGTAAGAACACAACGATAGATGGGACGGAGAAACCTCCGTCCGATGTGTTCAGGTAACTGTTTTAAATATGTGTTCAAAGGTTAAACCCCAAACATTTTTTTTTGAAAATAAATGACCCTCGTTTATCAAAATTTTGGCAACCATTTTTGGTTAAAAAATTTGTTTTCTTCATTACCTTCGGACCAAATTTTTGGTTGCCAAGTGTTGTCCAAAACATGATTGGTTGTTCAGAAGATCAATCCGCGACCATATGGGACGCGGAAATGGGAGGATATAAATTGTAATTATGGGGTGAATTACCCCCAAAAAACATCCGTATCCCAAGAACCAAATAGGAGCCTAGACCGTAATGAACTAACCTTTCCGGTGGCGTGTTGAAATGATATCCATGAATTTCATTAGGGTTTACTTGAAAATGGCCTCCCAAAGCAGCACAACTTGACATATCAGACCCTTCGTGGACATGAAAACCGTGCTTTCCGGGGACAAAGTTCAAGCTTCTCCCATACAAATAGCCTTCAATACGGACCGGAGACATCTTTCCCGTAAGACAGTTCTTATATTGAGTGAATAAAACTGTCCCTGTAACAGATCCTGTACCATCTTCGCCAGTTCCATCATCAAAGTCACACGATGATATAAATCTGCTACCACACTGAAAATAAATGGCTTTAGTTTCAAGCAAAAATAGGCCTCTGATAAGTTTTAATTTTGGGGCTAGGGGGTAACCGAATTGTGTCTAATAAATCTAATTAATTTCTAAAATGCATAATGCATAATTTACAACCTTCATTCGAAATTGAAAGTGAACTGAATCACATACAGTCCTTGCTCTCAATACGGACGATTACTTCCAATACATACTTTTTTTTTTGAAAAAATGGACACATTATGACAATTCACCCCAATACGGACAATATTTTCGATAATCAAAAACGTCGGTCACGGAAGTAAGGACTGTACCAATTAGCTGCATAGAATGTTCGGTTTTTTTTGAAAATTTTGTTCTTGAAAATATTCTTATGAAACTTTGGAGACACATTACTAAGTGACATTTGCATGTGAAATTATAAAGTTTTATTTTTAACACGGAATACTTCCTAGATGATGTATGTTAAAGCACGAAACTTTTGATTGGACTTTGATTTTTTAATACGGGTATCAAAAAACTTGTTTTAAAAAATTCGAGTTAAAAAATGTCGTGTTAAAGTTCTCCCTACTACATTATTAATTTAGTCTTTTTGTACCAAAATCCACGCGATGTCCCAATTCATTAGCAAGATATATTTTTTTAAGTTACACCCATCACTATATTTTTAGTAGGTTGGGACACCTCGTGGATGTCCCTACAAAAAGACTAAAGTAACAATTTAGTAGTATTTTAATTTATTCTAAAAAATAATAAGCATCATCGGACAAACCTGATCACCTGTCGGTATTCCGAATACAATAGAAAAAGCTACGGCTAAAATTCGCATGATTCTCTGCGTAGTTTAAAGCGCTCAATTGGGTTATATTTGTTAAACAAAGCGTGTGTAAGATTAGTAAATAAGTTTCAATTTCTTTAAGATTTAGAAATTATATCAGTACCTCACACAAAATAAACAAATTAATATTGAGCGGAAGAAATACAAGAGTGGCTCCAAGAAGAGGGCCCTTCGGTTTCCCATGGTATTTTTCGGTCGCTATCTTTGAGTAATCGTTGCCGGAATATTGCCCATAAAATGGCCCAAGGCAATTTAATAGCCTGTTTTCAAACAAATAAGTAGGATGTTTCATGTGATAGTAACCAGTTACTTAGTACATTGGCATACGGTATGTGAAATAACCATATAATATGGTATGGGTAACCCTGTGTTTTGAAAATTAATTTAATTTTCAAAACACAGGGTTACCCATTAACCGGCACCCCACTAATCGGACTATTTGCCGTTAACCGGCAGGTTTTAAAAAATTTTGATGCCGGTTAATGGGTTACCCTGTGTATATTTCTATCCTTCATTTTTGGCTTAAATTTGCGTGATTTCTCTTTAGTTTTGCGATGCGTGAGTGAAATTAGTATANTTATAATTTACAACATTTAATACAATATTTTCCCCACTAGGCCCGAGAACCACTATCAAGGCCAGAAAATCGTGACACTAGTGGGATTGGTGGCCCTAGTCACTAGGGCTTATTGGGAAGGAGGACTGTATTATAAATTTGAATATACAAATGTTACTCATACAACTCACGCATCAGACTGACCGCCTGGTCGAGATCTTATCAATGGTAGAAAAGAACGTGTGCGCAGCAACACGCTGATGTGCCTGATCCTAAATCATCAAATTCTAGTGTGTTTTGGTCATTTTCACCTGACCGGTTATTTTTTGGTTTTCCTAAGTAGAAAAGTCTGATGCTCCCTTGTCGATTATATATCGAAGCCGTCATATAAGAACCATATTAAACACTTTTTTTAATGAAAATATTAAAATGACTCGTGCAGCATGAGAAAGGTCCAGGGTG
>SCLG01001066.1:0-17567 GCA_004367875.1 Oikopleura albicans
GTTATCTTCGATCAATTTTTACGCGGATGTGTGTGTTAGGCGCGTGAGTCAAACCCTAAGTTAACTCTAACCCTAAATTAACCCTAACCCTAAGTTAACCCTAACCCTAAGTTAACTAACCCTAAGTTAACTCTAACCCTAAGTTAACCCTAACCCTAAGTTGACCCTAACCCTAAGTTAACTCTAACCCTAAGTTAATCCTAACCCTAAGTTAACTCTAACCCTAAGTTAACCCTAACCCTAAGTTGCCTTACAAAAAACGACACCCAAAATCATCGATATGTTATCTTCGATCAATTTTTACCAGGATGTGTGTGTTAGGCGCGACGGACAAAAAAAACTTGAGAAAAAACTTCGATTAGTTTTCACGCGGATTTCTGTGTTACGCGCAATGGACAAACAGCACTAGACAAAAAACTATCTTGTGCTTGTGTCAATAAATCTTCTTTTTTGAGTTTTTTTTTTATGGAACAGCCAAATAGTTTGTTCAAAGAAAAAAAAAGTTTGTCGCTTCAAATAAACTTTAATTCAACTAGCTATTGTGGGCGGGCAAAAAAAGAAACAATTGAGATTTTTTGGTTGATGGCAATTTATTGTTAACAAAGTGCACATTAAAATGTTTTTTTGTCGGGGTTCTAACTTCGAATAATTGTTTGATGTGTACGATTTTTAACTGTTGAATTTCAGTTCTAATATAGTTATTTAAGTTGACATTGACGAATCAGACGGCTTGAATGGTTAATACAAAAGGTTAAAAATGACTTAACAGTTTTCATATTTCTAAGAAAGAAATAAAATTGTTGTTAATTCGTAATAGTAAAGCTTCTAGTTTCTCTATTGTTTTTCGATACATCGCATCACACCAAATTGATTCAATAAGATTGAGAAACAGTTCATACACGTCATCCAAATAAAAAATTTTGAATGGGTAATCTATTTGATTGGTAAAGTCATCCATTAGCTCTTGCAAAATTTTAAAAATGTTGTCATATTGAGTTCGATTGGTGTATGGTCTCGATAAGTCTATTGTTATTGTATTTGTAAGTTTTCGTAAATCGTCTTCGAGAGCTTTTATCTTTGACTCGTTTGCGAGGAAAAAGCCAAAATACGATTGCATTATTATATCGTGATCTTTTAAATCTTCTAAGCACTTTCGGAGTGTAATAAATTTCCTCATTTGACAGAATACTTGATTATCGTGGTCTTCTGCCCGAAATCGGTCGTACATTATTCTTGTATATCACAGGTGTTGCGACCAGCCCAGTTTTGACAAATCGACTGATCAAAGTTTATGTACAGTTCCATATAAATAATTGAATTGAACGAAAACTTAGAAAACGAGAAAAAATTAAACATGTCATCATGGTAGTCAACAATTCTATCTATTAAAACACTGTCGTTTCTTTCATGTGATTTAGAAGAGGAATAAACCCAACCGAAATCTTGAAATAAATTGTCAATATCTTGTTTATCTTGAATTTGAAAAATATCGTTAATAGTAGAATTTCTTGATGGGTGGTAAATATAAATAGAAAGGTCACGGGTTTGACACGAGTAACAAAAATCTATCTTTATAATATACGGCATATGTAACAAATTAATAATTGAACTAAATTTATCTACTAAATTTTCCGAGTTAATTAGAGACAACCTCAAATTTGTTGCTTCAGCTTTATTGGAAACGTAAATTGCATTTTTACATAAACGACGCGAAAGTTTACCGTTATATTGTTTGATTAATGATTCAATTAAATGTTGATCTTCGATATTCAAATTTTCTATATATTTTTCAAGTTTAGGTAAAGCCTTATTGAAAGTATCATTCATGATTAATATCAATTTTATTCTCTGCTAACTCGCCCTTTGAATAAGGCTTTGACAACACTGGCAAAACTTGAGACTCGATTATAATGCTTTCTCCCTGCGTTTTTTTACGAGTTTGCTGTACACTTGTTCCTTCTCCTTTATATATAGCGTCGCGAAAATGTTCACGACTTAAGGGCGTGTTTTTATTAATACCACATACAACTTGTTTATGCGTATTTTTATCTGAAAATAAGTATTGTTTAGTTCCACTTACTAAAAATTCACCATTGACTTTTGTTTCTAATTTTAATAGACCGAGTTTTTTACTGTGACCTTCGTGCGTGACAAAATTATTATTGTAAAAATGTGACCATTCAGCGTTTGAACTTGCTAAACTGGACAAGCCTTCTCCGCTATTGTGATACCCTAATGTTATTGAGTCAGTATTTATATACGCCAAAGAAAAGGAGCCTGGCCGTACAACATCAGCAAGTCCTAAAATTTTCTGATAAAGGTCCATTTTTGATAATTGAAGTACTGCCAGATAAACGTGAGTCACCGACGAAATTGTTTTTCTTGTAAAACTTTTATTAACAATACTTGTCCCATTATTCAAAGACGTGCTGTTAATTACTTTTGCCATTTGATAGTTTTTTATTGGCCCTTTGATAATTTCTACTTTCGTGCTTTTATCTTGGCGAAAACCTAATCGACCAATAGCAGAATTACCCATAACTTTAGCGATTGCAGCCCGTGTGTCATCTTTACAATTAAAAGCATTTTGACGTAAACTTTCCATTTTTTTAGCAAAATTTGAAAATGGTTTACCCCTCTGATATAATATACCGTATTCAACATTTGTAACTTTAACCCCAATAGAGATGTACCATTTTAAAACAGGTGTATAAATTAAAATAGAACAACTATTTGTCGGGATAACCGGAGATTTTTTATCTTGATTTCTACGCGCAAATAACAAAGGTAAATTTAACCAATTGTATTTATTTTTGAGTTCATCTGATACTTGTAAATTGCATTTGACAAAACCAAAAAAATTGGGCCCTATGATTTCATAGTCGTTCAAAAACCGTTTGAGATATAAAGATTTGGTCGTGTATTGAATTTTTCGTTTCAAATCTCTCCATTGACACTCCCTTATAACTTTAACTGAACCAAACTGACTCAAAAATTCAATTCTATTATCATCTTCGAAATTAGCTAGTTGTTGGTCAATACGTTCGTCTTCTGTCAATTTTGTATAACAAAACGGACAGTAGTGGAACTTACACCCAAAAAATTCCCAAAAATATTTCATTCCGTTTATTTCACAAAAACCATCCACTTTTTTCCCATTGGCTTTATACTCTCCTAAATTCATTGCGTGTTGAATTTTAATGTCAGTGCCATGGGTTCTGTTAAAAATGATTTCTTCATATTCTAGCCATATAAGCGATTCAATTGAAAAATTGTCTGACTTAACCGTTATCTTACGTTCAAATTTATTACCTTGTTTTTCATATATAATAGGAATTCCACATGGCATGTCCCCCAAAAAAGTGGTCAAATACTGGGAATTGATGTCATAACAAACTATTTGATTAATACGTTCACCATTCGGGGTGTACGTAGCCGCATTAGGATATCCTTCCTCGCATGTTAAATGTTTTTTTAAGACAAAATTAAGACCCCCGTGACAGAAGTCACGTATTTGGTCTGCAAAAAACGAATATGTATCTGACAACGTGTGCAATGGTATGCATTTTTCATTATACATTCGCATTAATGAAGAATAAGAAATGCCCGAAATAGTTTTATGATCAAAAAGGTCGACATCAAACAAATTAAAAAAATGACAGACCATGGATTCAATAATTGAGTGATAAATTTTTACGTGCTGTATATTTAAAGTAGAAAAGTATTGGTCAATATCTCTGTTCGGTATTACATTAAATCGGGCGGAGTTTTCATCTCTGGTCTTATATTCAGTATGATCTTTAACCTCAGGAAATTCGTTAGGTTTGGCATTGGGAGAAATAACACACGTATGCGGAAGTGAATCAATTTTCTCATTTAACCAAGTCATAGCGATATCGGATAAACTGTCTTTACCTAATAAAAAAGACCAAAATGATAAAAAGGACACCTTATAACTGTCTATTGAAAGAATAGAATTCCCTTTTTTTATAATTTTAAATTCGCATTTAAGCGTTGATTGCAAGATATCTAGAATATCAACCAAGACATTCAGTTCGGTGACAAAAATTTTGAGCTTTATTCGCTTAAGAAAATACTTTTTAATGTTAGCTGCGTCAGCATTTTGTTGATTTAACAAAAAAGAATTCGTGTCTTCTGATTTTAAATAGTGCATGTATGATAATGATTTTTTGTTTAAGGTTAAAACTAATGAATCATGAAGAAGTCCAAGTTGTGCCAGAATATAATTGTTAACTTCGTTCACCCAATTGTGAGAAAATGAAACACATTTGTTGTCAAGGTTAGAAAAACCAGACGCATTACGAACGTATAATTTTTCGCCTTCTGGGTCGATACAGGTCAACAAACTAAGGAAAAGGTATTTTGTTTCTAAAGTTTCAAGCTTATTCTGAAAAAAGTGCTCTTTAATAAGTACATTATAAACCGGCACTTCTTTTTTCACTGTGACATGTTTATATTGTACAACTGTTGAGCTAGTACATTTTGCTTCATGTCTTTTTATATTTTTTTTATCATTGTAGTGACATTTTTTCGAAACTTGACATCTTCTGTTTATTGGCCCATCTGCAATTGACAGAATATCATTTGGGCTAATAATCGGACCAACATTTGTATTCAAAATTAAATTTATTGATTGATCGGCAGACGACTGATAAACAGACAAACCGTTATCTAATTCAACATTTAACCCAATACCCCAAACATCTTTAAAAATGCAATCAGTCTCTAAGTTTAACTCGGAAGAGTAAGCATTGAAAAAAAATGATTCTAAATCCCTAAAATCTTTATTTAATACACTACCAATAGCTTGAAATAATGTTTGTTTTTTCACAAGTACAGATGAATTCCTCTTAGGCACTTCAAAGCTGTATATTAAAGAAATGTCATAAAAAGACTCAGAAACAGTCAAAAAATTTATTTCTTTGTCAAACTTCTTAGAAGACCGCCTAAGTAATTTGGTATTTGAATAGATAAAAATGGATGCTTGAATAATGTTTTCAATGTTTTCTATTATCTCATTAGTCAATGGTTCATCTAACAACTGTCCAATATGATAACCAATAACTCCGAGTTTTTCTTTTTGGTAACGTTTTGCGTGAACTCTGATTTTATGATTCGATAAGGAATACTTTGTCTTTTGGCAGACGTAAATTGCGGCTAACCATTTGTCTTCAATACCATCAAAAGAGAAAGCTTTCATTTCACCGTTTTGCAAAAAGGCCTTATTTTATATACATTGAGCCCTCTAGCGGAACGTAAAGTATGCTATGTTTTTAACTTCTATTTGTTCAGTTGTAACAACACTCAGCTTAGTAACACTTTACATTTTACATCCATTTTATTTTGTGATACATTTTTTTTCAAAGAAATGAACCAGGTTATTATTGACTCTAATAGAGCTATTTATGACGTGTACTTTGACGAAAACCCAATAAGGCGAATCATTTCTGAAGCCGATCTTGATAAACAAATAAGAGATTTTATAATAACCAACGGAAACGACAACGCAATGGTTTGATAAAGAGATTGTACCTATTTTTTGTAACCTTGAATAGTTTTATTTTAATGTGCTTGAGAAAAAATTAGAAGAAATAACCAGAAGCTATTCAACAAGCACAATAGACGTCTGGAGAGCAAAAAATGCCGAAATTAATTGGAAAAACAATGGCATTTGCTCGAACGCGGATTTCAATGGCGGCGTACTCGTGGAACAATTTGCATTGTCTTTGGCCTACAATATGCGAGAACTGGGCTCGTACATCCCTTTGTCAGATATTAAAACGGATGCACGGCAACTACTTGACTATGAATGGCCTAACAGCAAAGAACGGTAAGTTGCATATAAGCACTCGATTTTAACCTCAATTCTGCGCAAAAGGCCACAAACACTTCAATTTGCGAAAATAACTTGTTCGTAAAACAATAATTTGAGTGTTGCCAAATTTCCGATTAATTGACATTAGTGTGTTAAGTATTATCGGAAACTAATTTCTCTCTGAAAATATATTACAATGTTAGTCCAATAAAATTTGTTAAAGATAAAAAGATTAAAATTTGAACATAGACTTCTTTAAAATTATATTTTTGACATTATAAGTGATATCATTTTCAGTTTAAACAATTCATATAATATTTGAATTGGTAGTGCTAATTATAATTGTATTTTTAGGTCTGTTAAAACAGATGTACGGATTATAGGATGGAGTGAATGCAAACTTTACTGCATGGTCCGGTTTTCGTGGGCACTTGGGAGCGGTCCAGGTTATTATTCTGGACTCAATTCATTCCGGTTACATCACTCAGAATTTGATGGCGTAACAAACCCTTACCGCACACACAAAAATCTGGACAAAGCGTTTTTTCATGGTGCATCGCAAGGAACTGTGGCAAATTATTTTATTTAAACAAAATAGTTCGAGCATAAAATCATAAACAATTACTACGTGGCAATTTTGACGACGCATTTTATTGTTTTTTAAATATTTTGACAGTTTTTTATTTATTAAACTAAAATTGTTTCGAATACAAAAAATCTTTTAAATCTTATGAATGAAGATAAATGGTTTAATTTGTTATTTTGTCAACAGAACAAAGTTTCGGTGTTGGCCCTTAACGAACTCGCCCACACTTACAAATTGAGTGTATCAAAGGAACTGTTGCCAAGGCTCATGCATGCCAATCGAACGTATGACGGCCAAATTTTCGAAGAACCTTGCACAGTAAACAACATCGACTTTCTACGGCGAGAGACTGGATTCGTTATCAATAAAAGTGAGTTAAATTATCTATTTATTAGAGATTATATACATGGACTGGTGACAAACCGAAAATTTTATCATAAAATGATACCAAGCAAATAAATGGTTTACCACGGTCATTTTTGTGGGTTTATTTTCTTGCATTCTAATCCAATTACCCTTAAGGCAACAAGAGCAATAAAGTGACGAAAATTATTTATCCTATCACAACCGAGTTGACCGTGTTCAACCAAACCATTATAATATACTCAATTTTTCACCAATTCTCTAATAACCTTTAAACACTTTTTTGGTGGAGTGGCAGTTGATTTTATTTATAAACTAAACTAAATAAAGCATTGCGAATTCAATGCAGTGTTATTTAGATTGCTTGACCACTTGTATAACTCATGACCAGTCCATATGGTTGCCCAGTGACCATTTATCTTTTAATGGTCGATAATGTTAAAAAATATACAAATACAATACAATAATCAAAAACTCAGTATTTTTGCTAGCTTTATATAAAAAATCAGCGCTATGCGATACACAGATAAATTTTTAAGGACGAAAATGTAAATAAAACGTCAAAAAAATATAATGTGTTTACTGGTCGACCACGACCAAGCTAGAGGTCGATTCAAATTAATTTGTGTTTGCAACTAATAGCTTGAAGCTAAGGTATATACACTTTTACTTGCAAAACCAAGACCACAACTAGATTGACCGTGGTCGACCACAAACAAAAATGGTGAAAAAATATTTCCTTGAAATTTAAATACCATAACATTTGTTTATGGGGTGTCGGCGTAGTTTTTTTGGCAGTTTTAGTTTCATTGAATTGTTGACTAACAAAAAATAGACCTAAGCTAACATTATGACCACAATTTTGAGTGGTGACCAGTCCATGTGTTTGTCCACTGGTCATATGTACAAAAGTGGTCGGTAAAATGAAAAATATTATATAAATGAGAGCGTTAGCATTTTAATAATTTTATGTTGAAAGATTATTGCCATACACAAAATAATTGAATTTTTATCAAGAAAAATGTAAAATACATAAAAAATAAATACATGGTGGTCAGTGGTCGACCACGGTCAATCTTGATGATTATTATGGCAAACGTATATATAATTATAATTTTGAAGAGTTGATACAAAAAATGCCGACCCTGTTCTTACATAACCATATCCATATTGACCGTGGTCAACCAAAATATAGTTTGGTCAATTTTTCACTAACATTTTGTAATTGACCTTAAAACACTTTTTTGGTGAAGTGGCAGTTGATTTTATTTAAAAACTAAACTAAATAAAGCATTGCAAATCCAATGCAGTGAAGTTTAGATTGCTTGACCACCTGTATAACTCATGACCAGTCCACATGGTTGCCCAGTGACCAGTTATCTTTTAATGGTCGATAATGTTAAGAAATATACAAATACAATACCGTTAACAAAAGCTGAGTATTTTTGCTAGCTTTATATCAAAAATCAGCTCTATGCGATGCACAGATAAATTTTTAAGGACGAAAATGTAAAAAAAACGTCAAAAAAATATAATGTGTTTACTGGTCGACCACGACCAAGCTNTGCATATGATCAGTTGTAGCTATATATAATTGTACTTTAAAAACCAAGAACACATCTAAAATGACCACGGTTGAACAAAACATTATATGAACATTTTTACTTAAATTTCAATAATAAGTTTAAAATAACCTTAAACACTTTTTTTGTAAGCTGTTAGTTGATTTTTTACAAAACTTCATCAAATGAAGCATTGCAAATCCTCAACAATACACTTTGATTTGTTTAGCCACTGTTTAAACCCGTGACCAGTCCATATGGCTGACCAGTGACCAATTAGTTCAAAGTGGTCAAATAAGTTAGCAAACATAAAATTAAAGCTTAACTCAATTTCAGGCCTGCCTATGCTGCTCTATAGAGCACTTGTAAGAGCAGAGAACAATGCAATTTTGGAGCAACACTACGACCTTGACGCAATTTACGAAGAATTTCAAGAGCATGGTGACGACTCAAATTCAAGTCAGGGCTTGGCTCTCTTGACTTGGCTAGCTTTTTTACCTTTAATTAGTTTTCTATTTTTAACTCAAATTTAGACATAATTACCTTTATATTGAATTATAATTTTAATTCACAGTCATACACTCAAACATAGCCCTGATTAAAGTGGCGGCGAATGATCAGTTTTAATCATTTAATTTACAATTATACCCACCTCTTATTTATACCATTTAACATATGCATTCCATTTATTCTATGAAACAATCTTTTCAGTATTTTACATTTTTTATAGAACAATCGCTTAAAATGCAAACATTATGACCACAATTTTAAGAAGTGACTAGTCCATGCTAGCCTTATATGAAACATAAGCTCTCTGGGATGCAGAGACAAATTTTGAAAGAAAAAAAAAATAAAAACAAATGTCACAAAAAGTACAATGTGTTTACTGGTCGACCACGATCAAGCTAGAGGTCGATCCGAATTAGTTTGTGTTTGCAACTAATAGGTTAGAGCTAAAGTATATACCTTTTACTTTTAAAACCAAGACCACAACTAGATTGACCGTGGTCGACCAACAAACAAAAATGGTGAACAATTATTTCCTTGAAATTTAAATACCATTACATTTGTTTACGGAGAGTCGGCGTAGTTTTTTTGGCAGTTTAAGTTTCATTGGATTATTGACTAACAAAAAATATACCTAAACAAACATTATGACCACAATTTCGAGTGGTGACCAGTCCATGTGTTTGTCCACTGGTCATATTTATAAAAGTGGTCGGTACAATGTAAAATACTAAATTAATGAAAGCGTTAGTATTTTAATAATCTTATGTTGAAAGATTATTGCCATACAATAAATTATTGAATTTTTATCACGAAAAATGTGAAATATGTGAAAAATAAATACACGGTGGTCAGTGGTCGACCACGGTCAATCTTGATAATAATTAAGGCAAACGTATTTATAATTAGAATTTTAAAGAGTTGATCCAAAAAATGCCGACACCGTTCTTACATTAGCCTATCCATATTGACCGTTGTCAACCAAAACATAATTTGGTCAATTTTTTACTAACATTTTGTAACCTATTGCAAATTGACCCTATAACACTTTTTTCTCAGAGTGGCAGTTGATTTTATGTAAAAACTAAACTAAATGGACCATTGCGAATTCAATGAAGTATAATTAAGATTACTTGGCCACCTGTATAACTCATGACCAGTCCATATGGTTGCCCAGTGACCATTTATTTTTTATTGGTCGATAATGTAAGGAAATATACAAATACAATTTCTTTAACAAAAGCTGAGTATTTTTGCTAGCTTCATATGAAACATCAGCTCTCTAGGATGCACAGATAAATTTTTAAAGACAAAAATGTAAAAAAAATGAAAACAAATTACAATGTCCTCACTGGTCGACCCCGACCAATCTAGAGGCTAATAAGCTTTTGTTTCTGTTTTAATATGATATATTATAGCTACAAAATATATAATTGTACTTTCAAAACCAAGACCACATCTAGAATGACCGTGGTCGAACAACACATAATATGGTAGATTTTTTACTCATATTTTAACACTCAGCTAAAACTGACCTTAAAACACTTTTTTGGTTAGGTGGCAGTTGATTTTATAAAAAAACGACATTAAATGAAGATTTGCAAATCCTTTACAATATACTTTGATTTGCTTAGCCACTGTTTAAACCCGTGACCAGTCCATATGGCTGACCAGTGACCGATTATTTCAAAGTAGTAATGTTAGTCCGCAAACATAAAACTATAGCTTAATTCAATTATACCCACCTATTACTTATACCATTTAACATATGCATTCCATTTATTCTACGAACCAATCTTTTCAGTATTTTACAATTTTTTATAGAAAAACCGCTTAAAATGGTTGTGTTATATAAAAACAAATTATAGTTTAGATTAGGAAAATGAATGTTAATGATATTTTGTTGTCTATGGGACTAGAACTCACTACGCCAATGCAAACGGATCCTTCGATAATTCAAAGCGACTATCTTGAATTGCTTCAGAAACAGGTTAATTGATAGTTAACAGACTAAGGTAATCTGTTTGAATAGTGTGATCATTATGCAGTTAAAGCGTCTATTTTGGACAACAGCACAACAAGTTCGCTTGAAGAAGTCCAAGTAAAAAATCGACAATTGGCCGAAAGCAATAAAGAAGCTGTCAAGCTCAAACGACAATTGGCTAATCTACAAATTGAAAATACCAAAGCAGTTCAACGGTAATGTTACTTAATTAATTACTTAATTTATCGTTTAACTCATTAGAATCGTGTTTACGCTGTATTAAACACAAGCGACTAAACAGTTGATTTAGATACTTTATATTTGATATCATTGTGCAAAGACCTTATACACGATTTTCATAAGAGAAATTAGTAATTGTATTAAGTGTAACTTAATTATAGTTTAAATATAGTTTTCGACTTGCTTGTTTCATTTTCATATTGTTTTAGTACCTTTTACAAATATGTTATTAGTTTCTTACTTAATATATCAATTTAGAGTTGAAGCTCTGCGCGCAGGTCACAGAAAAAAAGTTCATAGCTTGCAAAGACAATTGGACGAACACATCATGGTCAACGTCAAATTGTGCGACGAAATGGACAAACTGAAGAGCGAAATATCATTGCATGTCAACCAAGAAAAAATCTTGTCTCAACAGATTCAAGAACTCGAAAATGGCATAAAATGCCCAGAAAATGCATGTTTTATTGACTGTCATGTCTGTTTAACCAAAAAAACCTCTGAACTGTTTCTTGTTGGGTCCTGTGGCCACTGTGTCTGCAAAATGTGTCGTACTCAACTGGACGACGCAACTTGTCCCCAATGTCGACAACAAGTTATTTACTGTGACTTACATCTTTGAAAACAATAAAAAAAAATAAATTTTCACTAAATAAGTTTATTGTATTAATTATAAATTTGAATTAACAGATCGTTTACAAGTGTAGCAGTTGTAAAATTTGTTAAAAGAGTTTCGTAAGGAGTTTTGTTATGTTTTTCAGAAATAAAATATATGCAGTAAAGTCCGCACACATTTGTTTTTGATGATTGGAGTACAGGATTAATTTTTATATCTTTTTTTCTATGGGTATACATAAAATTTATAAATTTCTCGTGTGGATGTTCGATGACTGAATGTGTTGAATCCATAATTTCTAATGTTGTTTTTGAAAGGTATACAGCTATCCAATGATTTGCATAAAAAACCACGAAACTCACAGGAAGTTCTTGGATTACTAAATTTGTTAAATGCTCCATATCGATAATACCAACAAAATTATGTACGTGTTTCAATCTATTGCTAATTTCGTCTTCGTTTATGGGTTTTTCTAGATTTACGAGTTTTTCCGGATTTTCCATAGCCAACTGTTGAACGTGGTAAATAACGCACAAAGCCAGACTTTTTTCGCTTTATGCGATTTTTTCTTGGTTTCATTCAAAGTTTCTGTATAGCAAGCGTTAATGCAAGAGATGTTGGCGGTATGCCTGTTAGTTTAAGACTGATGCGTTTTAAGTAAAACGTGTCTATTAAATAGTATTCCGGAATACGCGTATACAAGTCTCGTGAAAATCTGCATAACATCTGATTCGGGTTGGTTATTGACGGGTTCAAAACATCACAACTCAAACATCCAATTCCATCAGGAAGAGTTTCTTTTGTATTTATGTTAATAACTGCCATTTCATAAGTGTCTTGTGGGTCCAATATGACATTAATATCAAACGTTTCAACATGTTCAAACTGTCGTTCTTCTAGCGGTATTAAGATCATTTCTTATAACCAGACTGAGTTCGTTGTAGTATTTTGTGAAATTGGGCCCACCTTTGGGATCTTGTAAAGTGTACAAACAGACACCTTGATGGTCAACCACTTTAATTATTGTATAAAGTTCGTTCGAAAATGTTTGGTGATAACCTTTTGAAAACTCTTTTTTCTTTATAGCTATTCGGACAATGTCTCCTTTGTGTAAGCGGCAAAGTTTTTTGTGTGATAATCGCGGATACAGTCTCTTATATACTTGTTGGAAGTTGTCATAAGTTATTTCAGCAGGAGCCATACCAATACTTCTGTTAATTCGTTTATTATAATTTTGCACAATTTTATCTATAATATTAACCCAATTTTTGGTTTTATTTTTATAAAAAAACATTTCTAAATTTGTTTTGATAGTTTTTTGGAATCGTTCAACAATACTTGCTTTATGGTCACCAGCTAAGGTATAATGAACAATACCCCTAGATTTAAATAACTCCTGAACAGCCCGGTTAGTAAACTCTTTTCCGTTGTCCGAGTAAACAAATTTTGGTAAATGATTTAGTGAGAATAACCATTTTTCCAGAGCCTTGCTGGTATCTTCTGCACCCTTGTATTTGATAGGAATGCAGTACCCGTATCTGCTGAAAGCATCAATTATAAAAATAATCCAACCAAAATTACGATTCGAATGACGAACAGCTCTATAATCACTTAAATCTATTTGGTACGTGTTAAAAGGTCCATGAACAATAGTTTTTCGCCTGCTAAATTTTCTTCTTGTCGGTTTAAATTTACTGTAAGTTTCATTATCACGTATAAATTTTTCAAGTGCCCTAGTATACGACACTTTCGAATCTACATTTTCAAAAAGGTCTTTCAGTAGAGCGGCAGCCTTATCAGTTTTACTCGGATTCTGAGTCGGAGTGACTTGAGCTGAAACTTGGTGTACTGTCTCGTTGTTCAAGTTTGGCTCGTTTATCCTGTCGCTTGGGCTTATCACTTTTTCGTTTACTAATTTCTTTGATCTCAGCTTCATTAATTACGCCAGATATAGTTTTTTTATGTATTTTGATATCTTTAAAAAATCTATCAAAAATATTTTTAGGCAGCAAAACGTACTGCTTTGACGAAGCGTTTTTCATTGTGGTAATATTTTATTGAGTACAAGACTTATATATTAAGTGAAACAGTACCGTCGTTGTCAATAATAACAGTTTGTTCAAATATCATAAATATAACAAGCATGAGTTTAGCAGAAAGATTATGGTTAAAATCGAGTTTTACAGTTAACCATCCAGTATTAGTGTCAAGGGCAGTCAGATCGTAAGTAGTGATTAGATTCGTTTCGTCAAAATTGTGAATGGACATTAATCGACCACTAAATATATTCGGGACAAATTTGCATTGGCGATTGAATTTGCTGTACGCTTCAATATTCTTGCCACCAAAATTGATCAATGAACCTGGCAAAGCTTTGTTGTCAACAAAAAGCTCCAATCGTTTAAGATCATGCTGAGCAAATCGCGAAGATGATTTTTCAAAATTCCCATGAAAAGCATCTGGCTCTATAATACCAGTAAATATCCGAATCGGCAATTTTCCTCCATTTGTTGCATTGACCAATATTTCACTGATTCCATCGGGAATAGTATGTGTTCTTATAACATCTCGTTCAATTGCATATTCCAATTTGTCTTTTGTTATAAAACCGAGTTCTTTACTCATTTTTTGGGACTTTAGTGTAGATACTTCGAGATATGGGTTGATTAATACAATCTGCGAATTGTCATAAACGGTGCTTGTTGCATCGGTCATTTTAATTAATACATGTTCGGGACGCGACCGCTTGAAATTGATTTGAATGGACACATTTGCTGGTAACGGCCGTATTTGCCGAAAAATGGATGCATCCAGTTGCATGCTGTACTGGTAAATACGCGATGTAACAACGTTGGATTTTTTTATCTCATGTCCGGCACGATTGTGAAGAGTTCCGGTGGATTCCATCAGTTTAGCACCTACTTTACCATAATTCATTGTGTCAAACCAACCAGCAGGTAGTAAAGCGGTTGGAAAGTGATCAGCAGAGTTGTTAGCTTTTGTACGAAAGAAAGATGCCAAAAAATACTCGTTAGAATTACTACGACTGCTTATTTTCTCATTGTTAAGAATAACTTCCATCGAATCGAACAACTTAGCTGCTTGATTATCTGCAATGTAATTGGGATCAATTTCTATAGAAAAATTAAGATAAATTTCGTTAGGGAACAGGAAGTCTCGATCAGGCTGTATGACAAACTCTAAGGTTGAAGCAGTGTTATACATGGCCTGAACTTGATATACATTTTTTGAATCGAAATTGACTGCATCTTTAAAATAATCCATAATGAATGACTTGATTTTTATAAAACATTCGTTTATATAGCTATTCAAATTGTATTTGAAAGTTTGGGTTATTTTTATGATTATCCATTGTTGGTTGTGCATTGTCGTTACCAGCAACTGCAACAACTGAATCGATCTCGAACATTGGGATTATTTCTTGTTTATATGTTGCCGTTTGCGGTTCTTTAGATGTGAAAAATCGAATAGGTCCTTGATGAGAAATTAACAGACATGCTTCTTTCGTAGAACATCGGTAACTTATTTTAATCTTTTTGGAATTTTGTTCAACAATTGAAAAACACAAACAACTTTCTCGTTTTTTATAAATTGAGATATTTTGAACTTCTCCAACAAACGCCATTTTTGAATAATACAAAATGGCACTTTTCTCCAACCTTATATAGATCTTATACTGTGAGTATGGGCATATCAAACACATCTGATGAAACACGTAATTTCTCATTATCAATGTTTACATCCATATTAATAAAAACTGCACCATACTTGGATTTTTTTGCAATTATTGCAGCATCTTCATATTGTCTTAAACACCCTAATTGTTGGCTTAATCGCCGATTGATCTGATAATCGCCAATATTACGGAATAAGAAAAAATAATTCAAATTATTCCTTATAGTTCTTGCATTTGACCCTCCTTCGTAAGGATTTTGACTTGTCACAAATACACTTATATCTTTTTTACCGCTAATTACTTTAAACAGATCTCGTATTGTTTGACTTTGCGTACAACGGAACCAACAGTCATCTAATATTAACAGGGACCCACTTTCAATGTGTTCAAAGAAATTAATTGACGGAAGAAAATCGAGATATTCAAATGTGTAATCAAGACTTGTATGCCAGTCAAGTTCATTTTTATACAATGACGGATAACAATAGTAAATCATTGTGAACTTATCATCAAAAAAATCATTTTTTAGTAAGTCGTATATCATAGTTGTTTTTCCTGTACGAGAACTTCCAAAAAGGCCACACCTAAAAGGCGTTTTGAGGCCGTAAAAGTCTATAACAGGCGACTGTACTTGAATTGGCATTCTGCATTAATGACAAATATGACACAAATGAGTTGTTTATATATATTTTTATTTGTTTTTTGTTCATTAAACTAAAAAATGAAATGTTAATTAGAGGTTGAAGTATTCTTCCATGTAGTCGAAAGCGTCAAGAACTCGTTCTAATGCTGGCGTGGGTAGGAAGTGAACTGCATCAGTCATTAAACTTTTATTGACTCGAGCAAGCATGCGAGCGGCTATTGGAAACCGATGCTCTTCCGATAAAACGATGATACGACGGAAGACAAAGTAAACGTCTTGATGAACAAGGATTGCTGCTGACGACATCATATGCGACCTATCCAAGTATGAAAACAGTGCATTAACCTCATTCAAAGAATGCTCAATGTTACACGGAGTAATATTGAACATAATTTCAATGAAACTCTCCCGGACCCATTGTATAATATCTGAATCAGCTCTGTTGAAAAATTCTGCAAGACCCTCTTCATGATAGATGCAATGTAGGTCGGAGAATATTTCCAACTGTTGCACCGTTGCAATGACATTTGCGAGAATACTCATTTTGTTATGCTGAATATTTACAATAATTAAAACAATTTAAATGTTATAGTTTATTTACTTGAAATAAAACTTATTTTAACAAACAATTTTTTTTTATCAAATTTGTGACTAAGCGAAAAACAGGGAAAATTATATATCTCGTAGAAAAACAGTTTCTTAAATGCCGCGACTGGTATTTTATAAGCATATGGGTCTTTTTCATTTGTGTTGAGATAAATTTGTATGAACGTATTTGAATTCAAATATCATAATCAAAATACGCTCTTTAACAAGAGAAAGGATAATGTAGAAATATATGTTTAAAATATTCACCGTGTTTACACATTACACACCAATAATACGGTAAAATACTTTTTATGAATATACTTCATAAAAATAATAAGTTCCATCATACAGAACTATCAAAAACATTAAAAACAAATTTTTACGTATGACATGCTAACTCAGTATGTTGTGACATTTTTACAATCAAAAAAAAGTTGAATTGAATAACACTAACATATTTATGACAAAGAAATACGAAAGTTTTGTTATGGTAATGGTACATTTTGGTAATGATACAATAAGTAAATTAATAAACATTCTTAGTGCAGCTAAAATTAACTGAAACTAGAAAAATAGAAAACATTTTTGAATAAAAAAAACACACACAAAAATAAAAGTTCTTTTGTAAACGTAGAGTGAACCAACAGTCATCTGATATTAAAAGAAACTCACTTTCAATGTGTTCAAACAAAAACTGACTGATGAAAAAAAAATAAGATATTCAAAGATGTAATTAAGACTTGTATGCCAGTAAAGTTCATTTTTATACAATGAAGGATAACAATAAGAAATAATTGTAAACTTATGATAAAAAACTTCATTTTCAAATAAGTGGTATATTCTAATTGTTTCGCCTTTACAAGAAAACATTTTGTAATTAAACACATTTGAATTAAAATTCTCTTGTTCTAAATTTTTTTTGTATTTAAAATTTTTTTTTAATAT
>SCLG01001067.1:0-17520 GCA_004367875.1 Oikopleura albicans
TTATAAAAAAAAAATTAAAAAAAAAAAATTTTTAGAAACAGTTTTTCTCAAAAAATTTTTCTACTTATAAAAACGGGGCGATTAAATTTGGTGGCATACCACGAGTTGGTTAAATATGATATTTTGGCCCAAAAGGTACTAATCAACTGATTACCTTACAAATAAAATAAGGGGTAAAAAAAAATTTACGGTAATTAAGATTGACTTTAAAGTTTTCTACGGCACAAATATACCGTTGACCCCTCACTGACACACGTGTTACAGCAGGAGTCTTTTGGTTGGGCGGACGTACATATTAATATAAGGTTAGAAACTAAACAGGATAAAAGAACCTTATAGATATTCATTGAATATATTTGTTTTGAAAACAAAAAAGAAATTATCGAAATTGTCCACCTCCATTTTTGTCAGGTGACCAATTAATATAAAAACGATGTCACCTTAAATTTTAACCATTTACAAAATACCCAGTGAGGCGAGTGGATAATCTCGGTAAGAATAAAAAAAGAGATTAAAATATTTAGTAATATTTTTCAACATTTTAATATTTTAATTATTATATTTTATTTTATCTTTTAGGGAAATTAAATAAATATAATATATTTAGGGTTTTCGCCGGAGCTCACCTCAAAGTCGACGAAGCCTGGACGCCGCCTTGTCGCTTCAGATCCCAGCTGGAACTGCCTTGCCGGACGCCCGACGCCCGGCATCTTTTCTCGCTGTTTCTGTCGCTCCCACATTTTGAAAAATAAAAGTTTATTAAAACAAACTTTAAGGTTTAGCCTCGGCTAAGCCGAGTGGAAGAGTTTGTTATAAGGTATTAAGGGATTAGTTGGTGTTAAGGTCTTAGGAAACCTTTACCTTAAACTTTTCCACTCAGCGTTTGTCTCACCTTATTTGGACGCTCTCCAGGTTCCATTTGTCGCCCAAAACGGCCCTTTTTCGCCCTAAATATCACTTGTTAAAACGTGGTGACTGGTAAGTGTCAAAAGATACCCCCCCCCTGAACAAGAAAAATAGAAAGAAGTGAATTTATCCTGAAAAGGAACCGTTTTAGAAAAAATTTAGAAAAACTTTCCAAGGAAAGACGTTTTAAAATATAAAAGAAAACCCGAGTTTTAGTAAAAAAAAAAAGTTGAGAAAGGTAAATGTCGATCCAAGAGAAAAACAATTTACCGGCGGCTAGGGACAGCCAAGCCTCGATCCTAGCCCATAAAAGTTCCATATTCCCGTTAGATCCAAATTTGGTAACAAAAGGTCAACACCGAGTAGTCCAAACTTGGATCTTACATTTAAAAAAATCCGCGAATAAGTTATCTCTGGCCGCCCAAGAGGCAAACACAAATAAGTTTACCTTTACAAAATTGGGCTGGTACTGGGGATGTACGGACCCGGACGACCCACAATGGGATACTTATTTGAAGGACGAACAGGAAAAGTGGGGCATCCCAGACGACGACACGGAATTAAAAAAAGCCGTGCTAGGCGGATGGTATAAAGATACCCCCCTTCAGGATGTTGTCCACAGAAAGTACCTAAAAGAAAATTCGCTAACAGACTACGAACCGCCCGCGTTCGGTATTCGGTTAGCGAATGGCGAATATGAATTTACGAAAACAGTAGTCGAAAAAAAAATCATCGCCTTATTTGTCGGGGAAACCGATAAATTGGCGACGTTTGACAATTTTTTTAAACCAGAGAACCTAAACGGTCTCCGGGAAGCGACCCGAGCAGGGTACGACCTACTGTTTGAAATGACGCCCGACGCGAACTCGTGGCGCGAAAGTTTCGCGCGAGGAGTAATTCGGAACTTCCGTGAATACACAAATTTAATTTTGGGTATTACGGAAGTAAGCCGAAAAGCGCCGGACCTCATCGGTATCCGAAGTTTGGTTAATTCCATACACGAAACAAAAAACACTAAATTAGAAAGTCAGGTGGCAGCCCTGAAAGAAACCTTTTACAGTTTTTTTAAAAAGGATTGGGAAGATGTAAATCTTTCCGAATCCAAACATTTAAAAGACATGTTTACAGGAAAGGACCGGTACACACCTTTCCTGAATTTTGTGTCAATCATGATATGTACCAATAACTTTACAAATGAGGAGTGGAATCATATCATGATACTTTTTTCCCGTAACATTGGGGTGACAATCGATACACTCAAAGTGGAACATATTTTCGCGAACCGAGAGGTTTTCTATAAAATAGTGGACGAAAAACGTGCCGCTAGTATCCACTTTGACACGGCCGAGTGGCACACCGCGCTTACGGACAACAAAAATAATGTTGTAAAAAAGTATCATGATATAATTTCCACTAACCTCAAGAACCACAACCGCGCGCAACCATTCGGAAGCGCCGGCGCCACAGCCAAAACAGGTTATAACGCCGCTGAAGTACCAGACGCCACGGACGAATTCGCCCTGGAGTTTTGTAATTTAAACGACGACTCTATCCCCGACCAAGTGTTGGAATATGAATATCAGGCCATCTCCCGAAACCGAGGACGATGGGGCCGAGGTTCAAAGCGTTTCGGCCAACGCCTTAAAACTTTAGATAGACATATTCAGAAACGCCGAAATGGCCGGGGACAGAGTAGTACAAGTCAGGGACGCCCTACCGGTAAAGGAAAAGGCCCGTCTCAAACTTATGGTAATGGTACTTACAGTGGGGGCGCCGGCGGCCCGTATGGAAGCCGCGGTCGTGGTCGTGGTCGTGGTCGTGGTGGATTCCGCCAATACGACAGTCATGATCGAGACCAAATTCAGGAATCATCTGGCGAATATGTCGACTTCAACCAGGTGGATTTCAACGGCACCGACAACAACCAGTACGACGCCAACTACGCGGACGACCAGGGATACGGTAAGTTACATTTAAAAAAAAAGGTTAATAAATTTAATCGAAATGATAATAGTGACATTACTAATAAGCTGAAAATTCAGAACGAACGGATTGAAGGAAAGGATTTGGTCGAATTTTCGGCAACAAAGGAGGCGAAAAAGAAAAAGTCGAAAACGAAAAAACGAAAAAAAAAACGAAACAAAACAAAAAATTTTTTCAGACTCTTTTCTTATTCAACAGTGAATGATTGTTACCAAAATAAACTTTTAAAAAGCCAAATGTTAAAAAGCCCGGTAATTATTGGAAGGTTAAGTAACGAGGAGAATTTAACGGTAGTAGTGGACACCGGAGCGGACACAAGTTTGTTTCACGCGGACTTTATAAGGTCAATCCCAAAGAAATTTTTGAAATGGGGTGACCCTGAAAAAGTTCCCCGTTCAGCATACAGCTGTACGGGAGGAAACATTCAAATGTTGTCCCAACCAGTGTCCCTTACTCTCCGTTTTCCGGAATTCGTAGTAAAATTTGAAAACGCGATGGTATTCACTAACAAAACGGCGAACCCAAACCAGGTCCTTTTAGGACATTCTGACCTTTTGTTGAATAAATACCATCTCAGAGAACAGAATTTGAAAACGATTCTCTTTTTGAACAATAAATATGTCCCGCTATATACCCGCCAAAACATTACCGCGTTCCGCTCAACCAAAATAACGAACCAACCGATACCAGATACCTATATAAGGTTTAACCCAAACCCAAGTTTTGGACTAGGGGCGGACCCAAATAAGTATACGGTATCGGACGGTTCCAAACCTTTGTTCATCCCGAGAAATTGTGACAGAAATCCTTCAGTCGCCGCCATTTGCGGCGAGATTCCTCCGGTTGAAGAAGAGCTAAAAATAATTAATCATAAACCAGTTTTTTCATCAGATAACCCGAATAGGGACACCTATAAGGACATTATGGAAAAACACCCGGAAAGCGGCCCTATGTGGGTAAATAAGTTAGAAAAAATTTTGGCTACGGCAAAAAACACTTTCACTTATGACCAAATACAATATGATCCGGATAACTCATTTCGAAATTCTGTCCCGGAAAAGGACCATGACATCTTTGAACTTTGTAAAAAAATTGTGTTAAAATACCCGATTGTTTTTCGAAAAGACGTTGGAAAGTGTCATAAATTTAAGGTCCAGGGTGAAATTTACGGAGAATTATGTACAAACCGAGTAAAGAACTACTACAAATCTTTCGATAAACACATTTATGATGTATTTATCGAAACTTTAGAAAAAGAAATAGCGATGGGCATCTTGGTCCCACTCGGAGATGGGCGAGTAAGAAACTTGCTCCCCATCTTCGCAGTGGGCAAAAAAGATGCCGACTCCGGCAAGGTGGTAATGAACAACGGGTCAATCCGAATAGTCGCTAATTGTGCGGTAGCGGTCAACGGGGCTACGGTTTATAAGGCCCGTCAAACAGACGATTTGATGGACGTTATAAACACAATAGCCCCGTTCACCAAAAACGGCTACGTCGGCTGTTTGGACTTGACCCAAAGTTTTTACGCGTTTGAATTAGAAAAGGCCCTTCAAGATTACTTTTGTGTCCAGCACCCAACCATGGGCATTTTTAAGTACAGTCGGATGCCCCAGGGTTGGATACAAAGCCCCAGCGCTCTCAAAGAATTTTTAGACCAGATTTTATATAAACATCTTAATACACAAAATTACGGCCTAAGGAGGTATATGGATGATATTTACATATTTTCAAATACAAAAAAAGGGTTTTTAGAAGCCCTTGATGGCCTCCTTTTCACACTCGATTTTTATAACTTAAGAATAAACGGGAAGAAGGTCCAACTGTTAGGACGGACTTTTTCAATTTTGGGTCGACAAATTTCGGAAGGAAAAATTGGCCCTAACCCACATATAATTGAAAATCTAAACAGCTTGGATACAAATGATATAAAAACGGTTAAACAATTGAGAGGAGCCCTGGGACTTTTTTCCTATATCGCGGAATTTTGTCCTAATTCAAGTAAACTCCTACACCCGCTACGAGAAATGACGGCAGGCCAGGCGAGCGCAGCCGCACTCACCTGGACTGACGAAAATCGGACAGCTTTTAAAAGGGCGGTGGCCGCCATGAATCACTTAATAAAAAAAAAACCAGTTAACCCATCCACGGAACTTTTCATGACAGTCGATTCCTCCTACCACGGCACGAGCGCGGTCCTTTTTCAAATAAATGAAAAAAAACAACGAGAATACGTTGGGTTTTTTTCCAAAAGAAGGAATCTAACTATGAATAAGTTTTCACCGGGATCGTGTTTACTGGAGTTACAAGGAATGGCGGCCGCCATAATCTATTTCGGATCCCTTATAAAAGACTCGTCACACATGGTTACTATAAGGACGGATAGTAAGTCCATTGAGCTCTTGTACCAAAAACTTCGAAAAACAGGTATACCATCCGATGGTAATTTACAGATAAACAGGCTTTTTGGACAAATGTTAGCTCAACGGTTCCGAATTGTGTATGTACCGGGCAAGAGTTTGCCCGAAATAGACTTCCTGTCAAGATTTATCCCGACCTTGGAGGCTTTACCGGACTGTGACGGGGCATGTTCAATTTGTGCGGCCGTGGAGGTTAACGGGGACTCCTTTAAAAATAATGACTCAGAGTTTTTCAGACAACTTAGAGGAATTTCAGCCAAAATGGCTAAAATCGAAAAAGCGTCAGTCCCAAATTTAACCCCTACACAGCCGCCCAAGAAGTACATGGATTTATTTTACAGCCCGAAAAGCCCAGAAAATTTCCAAAACGTTAGATTAACCCATACAAATAATAGGTTGAAAACATACCTAGGTTCACAACTGGGCCATTTCGACCCAAATGGGTCGACAAAACATTTTTTTTCTTCTTCTTCTTCTTCTTCGACAGACTGTCAGGTGAACGCGTGGACGGATGACCTGAAATATAATGGTAAAAAAAGCTTCCCATTCTCATTATTTGAACTCCGTCAGAACTTCCATTTGTTACGAAAATGGCAAGACCAAAATCGTAATATGGTAGACGCGAAAAAAATATTAGAAAATCGGAGAAAGGGATTGTTGGTTGAAGCGCCTAAACCGCGACCAGCGCGGGGTACGCGACAACAAACAACAATCCAAAGAATCGTCAGGGATTTTGTCTTGGACGAAAATGACCTGTTAGTCGAAAGAAAATTGGAAAAAATATCAGGTGGCTATCATGACGTTGTAATTTTACCAAATAATTTTGTAAGTGAAGTGGCCCAAGCGGCCCATAACTCAGTCGGTCATAATTCAATTAACCAAATTACTCTGGCGGCGGAAAGAAATTTTAAACTACCGGGGGTTCGATACGCGGTCCAAGAAATAGTGAACACCTGCCCGGGGTGCCTCTCGTATGTTCGAAACCCAAAAATTTTTCAGCCCTTTAAGGAGATTCCGCTACCAGAGTATATTTCACAAGTAATATTGATCGATGAGCTACATCATTATAAAAAAGCGAAAACAGGAGACAAAAATTCGAGCTGTTACCGGTGGCTTCTAGCCACGGAACAGCTCACCCGTTTTAGTCGTTTATACCCAATCCCTGGTGACGTCATTACCACGGCGAAACTGGTTGAGCTGTGCCACCAAATACACTTTGATTTTGGTCAAAGAACACTTGAGGGCACAGCAATTCAGTTCCGCTGTGATAATACGACCGTTCACCAGAGCGCGGGGAAAAATGAATCATTAAAAAAAGCGGGGATAAATTTAGAAATACATTTATCCACAAAGAAATCAAAAAATAATATGGCCGAACTGGATGGCCGGTGTAATAAAATGAACGATTTTATTAAAGAAGCTCTTCTAAAAGACTTCTCGCGCGAAGAAGTCGCGCGGTACGCGACAAAAAAATATAATCAAACACGCGGGGCTGAAGGCTTCACCCCTGCGGAGTTATTTTTTTCTTCAAAACAATGTGATCACTCCCAAATTTTGGTTAACATACAAGCGCTCAAAGAAAAAATTCAAAAATGCCGCGCGACCGCGCGCGCCTCGCGCGAGAAGCGGCTTTTAGAAAAATCACGCGACCCCATCCAGTTCACGCCATTTTTAAAGAAAAACAATAAAATCCCATACGGCCACCCAACAAAGTCCCCACTGAAGTTGGGTGATATTTTCACCATTGATGAGCCAAAAGATAAAAATAATAGAAATATTTTTTATAAAATAATACCAACAAAAGATAACATTGGTGGTATAGATTGGGACAATCAATTAGTTTCAGCCGAAAAAGTCGGCGTACAAAAAGTGAAAACATACCTTTTTCATTTCAACATTATTTCTCAAGTTTTAGACGGAAATAAGGTTGAAATGGAAAAACTTTTCAATTTTTTTTCAAGAAAAAGTTTTCCAGAGAAAATGGATAACATCTCGAAGAATAAACAAATAGTGAAAGTACCTATAACGACGGTAAAACACCCAGTAGCATACTGGGACGTTTATTTTTTTGACAACGATCAACAAAAAACAAAACAAAAAAATGACCGAGACCCCATTATACAGCCACTAAGTATTCAGAGCGGCCCGTTCACACCTTTAACCCCTATGGTCCCATTGACACTCTTAACGCTAGGCGATTCAACGATTTTCGGCGATTCATTAGAATACCTAAATGATTTACCAGATATTCTGGAGGAAACAGAGGGGCTCGAACAGGGTACGCTTGACCAATCAGCCGAGATCGACCCTTTAGAGTCAAAAGACATCTCAAGGACCCTGTCGGACACGGAGATTGGCCAGGTGACCCCAAATTTTGACCTTCTGACTTCCCCAGAAAAAGAAATCAGCTTAGGAACAAGTACGATCGGTAAACACAAGTTTACTGATCGCGAATTACGGGTAATCCACCGAAATAGAGTACGCCGGAAAAATTTTGTCACAAAAAAGTTAACGGACCGCCTGAGTAATAATATAAAATTAAACCCCCCAAATGAACCAGTTGTCTCAACACCAAAACCAAGGAAAAATGAAAAATCGCCAGAGTCGGAAAGACCACCGCTAATTCGAAATAAACAACAGACCCAAATGGAAAAAAGGCGTCAAAGCCTAGACCGAATGAAAAGAATTGGTATTTTACCACCAACACCGGTCGATTTTGAACAAAGCTCTAGCGGGAGCCTACCTTCTCTGGAGATTGTGGGTGGTCCTAAATCGGACGAAAGTACGTTCGAAAGAGAAACATTTTCAGATTAAACAAAAAAAAAAAATGAATGAATTTGTTTCTAGTAAAGAAGGCGACCCACACAAAAGTTTAAGTTTCGAGCCATGACTCACCTTTTTAGTTTTTTTTTCAGTTTTCGCGCGGTTCAATACACGCGCGATCGCTTTCCATACCAGGTCGCCTAATTGGCGCACCGACCTGTACGATTACTTCTGAGCTGACACGTTGTGTGTTCAAACCCACCTCTAACACTATAAAATTATTTAGACTGATCGAAAGGAAAAAACAGTGACAAAAAAGAAAATTTGGACAAAATAATTGGAGCGAACTATAGGTTAACGCCAATTAGAAACAAACTTTTAGATAAATTTTATTGGAGTAAATTGAAAAAGGGAACCTGAAAATCAGACTTTCACCCACAAGATGAACCATACGCCATATTACAATCAACTGATACCTTAGAAACCAAAATCTTTCTCAAAAACACTAGACTATGTAAAATCCGATACAACTCACTACGGTTCATTTCACCCAAGTACAACAAGGTTCAGGTTCCCTATGACATACAAATAAATGATATACAAGCTGTAATAGGTTAACCACATAAACAAATATTTCGATTTTGATAATATTTCGATTTTGATAATATATCAAACAACAATAATTTTCGTCAAAAAAAATCGTCAAAAAAATAGTTTCGTCAAAAAAAATAGTTTCGTCAAAAAAAAAAGAGGCGAAAAACGGGTTTGGAAAATATTTCGGTATTTGAAGAAAAGACAGTCTTCAAATAACAAAAAAAAAAAGTCGTCAAATAAATCGATTCGTCAGAAAAAAACTTTTCCATAAGTTGTCAGAAGGAAATGTTCAGAAAAAATAATCGTCAAATAAATAGTTTCGTCAAAAACAAGTCGTCAGTTTTGCCGATCATGGCACTCCGCCATTTTCATCTTCCTCATCAGTAATATCTTCGAGTGGGTTGTGATCGTCCCCGGTTGGAAACTCCTGAATATACAAAAATAAGTAAAAAAACAAGGAAACACTAATATAAGGTGGTTACATAAACCGGATATAACAAAGAAACCATCATCAAAAATATTTCATAATTATAATGACAGACCTTATATTCATCGACATAAAAAGGACTTTTAGGAACTTTAAATAGAAAATATTTCATAATTTCATTTTGAATTAAAAGTTAGGATTGAACAAAAAAAAAAACAAACTGATACCAACCTCATCATGATGATACGAAAAGAGACGGCGGAGCTCCACCGCATCAAAGGACGCTTTCCATTCATCGTAAATATTCCGAGCCATTTCCTCGCCACATAGGAAGAGAGTTCCATTCAGCGGAACGTACTCTCGGGTCAAGATGAGCGAGTTGGGTCGCCAACCGCGGTGGGACACGTCCCGACCATAGGGTCCGCGTTGTCGGTCGATTTGTTGACACAACAGGTTCAACATCGTAA
Organism: Oikopleura albicans; assembly: GCA_004367875.1. Lineage (NCBI taxonomy): Eukaryota > Metazoa > Chordata > Appendicularia > Copelata > Oikopleuridae > Oikopleura > Oikopleura albicans. Next base: position 9,561 of record SCLG01001067.1, read on the forward strand.
AAAATGACCCCTCGGGGTTAAAGCCATTTTCCCGGAGTATGGTGTTGAAATAGACATACGCGTAGTCCCCACCGCGATACAAAAGATTTCGCCACTCATCTCGACGTAGAGGGTTCCCATTCTTCTCAAGACCTGCACCGTAGTAGGTAATCAAGATTAGAATGGAAACAGCACGCTCGTAGGAAATATCGGTACTAACAGAGACCCATAACTGATTACCTAAAATAATAAAATTAAGTTTCACTTAGAATACTTCAAAATAAGAAAATCTACGAGTTAAGTTAGGCTAAAATTAAGTTAAGTTGATTCGTCGATTAAGGTAAAATATCAGATAAATAAAATATATTATGAATAAAAAAAAATCCATCTAGGAATCAGAAATTTCAAGATTACAAAAAAATATATGAAAAATAAAACGGAATTTTTTTTTGTCTAAGCGACACCTTTTGTTGTCAAAAACACCAATTATGTAACCACTAATTTCGGCCCGCCTCCATATGTGGAAAAATTTGAGCTACATTTTGTTTTTACAAAAACAGGTCACTTGACAAAAACGCGATGGGGCCATCGGACCTCATTTTATTTTTTCATACTTTTTTTTCAACATTGGACCTTATTGGTCAATGGGTTATTTTCGACACGTTTACATTATACGACCTGGTGGACAAGTACCCGGTTACGGCAATTGTTATCGGGATTTTAATAATCTACGCGGTTCAATGGTTTACTACGATGGTTTGGAATCTAGGTAAGTGGTGTATAGGATCAGTGATCCACGGGTTTTTGAGAGCTACTGGGTTTGTAGTAAAAAACAGCCTTTACGGCCTCCTCTCAACGGTAAAATTTATTTTTACACCAGTAACACTCAGCGTTGGATATTTTTACAGAAAAATATGTCCTTATGACAGTTACGCGCCTTTAACAATACAATCTATTGAAGAAATTTCTTCAGTACAGGGCCCCCCCCTAGCTACATCAGACTTTTCGACAAAATATTATACAACGGCAGCCCTTATCACTTTAACCCGTTCAACCGCCACTTTTACGAAAAAACTAATCAATAAAGCGTCGCTCAAAATTAATAATGACAATAATTATACACATGAACATGTGGCTAAATTAATGGATAGTCTAGCTTACGCCGCGATTATATATCGTGAAGCTATAGCCTATCAATTAATTAACCCACACGGTCTGGAGTCCCTTATAACAGACGACCTTATACAAGGGGACCAGTGGTTCCCAGACTGGGACGATTTATGGGAATCCCCCATAAATCCGGTTAAAGCGGCAATTAATTTATCACGCGATTTAATCCCACAAGATTATAAACGAAAGTTAGGTAGCCCTGACATTCATTTTCGACAAAATATATTTTCTTATCATTTTCTTACGAAACCACTAAGTTTTATAAAAACAGACACACAAGGAAACATACCCGCTAATACGCGCCAACTACAGTTATTATCTTTTCACAATGAATTAAGATTATTTTTCCAACAACTTATGTGTCTTTTAGATGAGACAATACCAAATTTTGATATTTATTTTGTCCCATTCCCACTTCAACATAAATCTGGTGGTCCAAGTAAAAAATGGAACATGAGGCTAGGACGGTTTTCAACATTTTTTGGGAATTTTATTCCGCCAGCTAACCCAAATTCGGAAATACCGATTCAACTCCAAAAAATCCATGACGCCTTAGAAAACGGCTACCTATCTCCGCTGTCCCAACCCGGCAGCGGGCTTCGGATAAAATACTTTTCGGAAAATAGTGAAATAAAAAATCAAAACGAGTGGCTACTTAACCCTACAGTTCCGAAAATGTCAACTTTTGATCAGTTTACGTTTGTTATCCCTAGCGACGATAGTTGGGATTTAGACTCCGATTAAGACAAAAGAAAATACATATTAAATTAAATTTATAGAAATTTAAAAATGTTAGTTAATAAAAATTTTAAAAAAAAATAAAATACAAAAAAGTAACCAAAAAGTGTTAACATAAAAGGAAATGATGAAACTAACCTGGCCCGAGTGGCTCAGTCACGTGACCATGATACCCTTCGGGGTGCCCATCCAAAACAACCTGTACCGCGCGAAGGAGTTCGTGTTGATCGCTATCCGCCGCGCGCGCCCGGTGCCCAACCAAGGCGCGAATGTCGCGTAACCACGGCATACCGCGGCAATCGGTAACAGGGAACATCACGCCGTCGTCCCCGGGGTTACGCTTTGTGACAATTTGTTCCAAAACTTTGGTATATACCACTCGAGCCAGGTTAATAGTCGTCATCCCATAACTGAAAAACATATTATAAATATATATAACACATATATATCATAAAAACTAATTTAAAATTTTAGTCTCACCCGTCGACCACTTGAGCTGCCTCGTGACAAGCCGGACACGGCACCTCATTGTCACCCTCCTCCTCTTGTTGATATTCCAATAATCGACCACAAAAACGGTTGCGGCCGACCTCCCCTCGTAAATTGTCACAAGTCCCATATTGACTACAATAGTGTTCAACCACGGCGAGTTCCTAGACAATTTTTAAAAGAGAATTAAGATAAAAAGACATGATTTTATAGATTTTTACCAAAAAGACATGATTTTATAGATTTTACGAAAAATAAAACATAATTTTCGAAATTCGAAAAAGACATGATTTTAAAGATTTTTAGCTTAGCTAGACTACATTCAAATTGGAAACCTTATTTGAAAAACCGCCGTTAAATCGATTGAACGCGGTAACCAATCGGTACTTGACACTTTCGCGTTGAATGGCGGACAGCCCACTCAACAACGAGGGTAAAATATCCAAGAGATCAACCCATCCATCGGACTCTCGAGGAATAAAGGACGAGGGGATTGGCTAAAATAACAAAATAAATAACTGGAAGAAATTCCGACGTCTTAAAGTTACAAAAGTAAGATTTTGATTTTTCGAAATAACCGTTTCAAACCAAACCTTTATAAGGTCCTAACAAACAAAGGTGTAAAGTAAAATTACTTTCACGAGTTAACTCCCGGAAATACGACCGTACAGTTTTCTAGTAAAACATATATACAAAAAAGAGGCTATACGGCCGTATTTCTGAAGAACTTCCGTAAAGGGGTTTTTTTCTGTTACAAAATATTACTGTTAAAATAATCCTGTAACAAAAAATAATTTAATTAGTTAACGGTAAAGTTCTATTTTTTTTTCTCAAAAGTTCAAATTTATCTGATAAAAATCCAAACCTGGCGGTTGATAGCCCCGATAAACTGGTAACGGGTACGACCCATTCGTAGGGGTTCTCGTACAATGATTGTCGGTTCCAAATATCGGCGGCGAATTTCAATTTCGCGGCCACGTTCAAGCTTTTGGGTGGATTTCTCATGTTCACTTGTTTCATGGATTCGATTGAAACCACCGGCACACCGAAAATACCGAACAACCACATCATTTACGTTATCAGCGTCTCTTGACGAGTCCCCTACGGATAACAGCCGATTTTGATCGCGTTGAATAAGTTCACCGCGTATCTCTTCGGCGTCCTTTTGGGCGAGTTCGGCCAGAACAGGCCCGTTACCAGTACCGGTTTCTTGTAATACCGGTAAAGTTATCGAAGGGTCACCAATCGCCAGGTTCTAAAAATAAAAATTTTATTTTTGAGTTAAACGCTTTAAAATAAAACACATATTTTTAGTTTAGAAGCTAAAACGTTCGAAAAAATGAACCGAGAGGAGGAGGAAAAGTTGTTGAACCCCGACAACATCGAACCTATGGAGTTCGACAATGGCGATTTCCAAAAAACTTTTCCTTCACATACTACGACTTCTGAAGTAGAAGGCGTGGGCGCGAAGGTTAACTTTTTGTGGTTGGACAACAACAAACAAAAAAAGCCGCAAGCGGCGCCAACACAAACACCGGCCCAGCCTACAACGCCATTACCGCCAAAACCCGTTTCGGACATAAAAAAGGCGGCAAAGTCATCAACAACTACCCCTTTTCCGAAAGAGAGGGTCTCTTTAACTGAGGCGGTTGACGCCTGTGAAGTTACATCACCAGCTGACACCGGTAAGAACAAATACAATTAAGTTAAGACTGATAATTAACAACTAACTAATAATTAATTAATAATTAATAATTGTTAAAATGATAAAAATAATAATAATAATAATAATAATGGGAATTGAGTCGGTTTAGAAATATTTTTCTTCTCAAAAAACATAATACTAATATAATAACAACTTATATTTATTCTGGGTAATTATGAATTCTAACGAATTTCACTTTAGAGGAGGCTTTTCCGAGCCTTATCCGAAAATTGGATAAATCCTCTTCGCGAAAATTATTCGCGTTACTTGGCGTTCAACATGGGGTTAACGTCTACACCCAGAAAAAGGTGGTTTTCGAGTTCGACAGTGACCGCATCTCCCGCCCGGTCGACTCAGCCACTGACTACCTGTTCGGCTCGCTCTTTTGCGCGCCAAGTGGGCCGCCAAAATTGGACTTCGGTAAAAATTTTGACGAAAGTCAAGAGTCAGATATCGAGGAGCCTGAGACCGAACGAGCTAAGCGAAAGCGCGCGGTCTCATCTTTGGGAGACGCGGACAAGGCGGAAAATTTTTACCGCGAACCTAACCTACGCGCGCCGGATTACCGCCGTTTCCTCATAACCCGCGATACACCAGGAGAGTTTTTTTAAGAAAAAAAAAAACAAATAAGATTTTCTCTGTTTTTGGTTTCATAAATGGAATACAATTATAACTAAGGATTGAAATGGAAAAAATTATAATATTCAATTGGTATAAATTTCAAAAAAAATAGAAAGTAAATATAAAATAAAAACACGGGAAAAGTGAATTGTTTTGATATTCAGTAAAAAAATATATAAAAAAAATAAATAGGGAAATAATACGAAAATAAGTTATCCAACCAGAACCATGTCATTTGAGAAAAAGATAAAAACAAAAAAATAAGTCAAAATTTTTTGGACGTAAATTAGACATTTCATAGTCTAATATTAGCCCTTTGCCTCACCCGAGACATTTGACAGATACTTATTTTCGTTTTTGATTTGACTGGTTTCATCCTAAACCAGCCCGTCCCGCCATAGCGAGTAACAACAGTCTGAAATAAAGCGGGTTGGCCAGGTTTTGATCACACGACCTTTCGCTTACAAGTGAATCTAAACTATCTCTAGTGCCATTTGCGCTAAAACAGCGCGGCAACAATTTTCCTTTAAAAGTCGAAATCAAAAGTAAAATTTAGATTCAGAAAAGATGACCTTTTGGGTACTACAAAAAGTACACAATTATATTTTGAAATTCAAAACAATTCAATTTTAGCGTTTTCTTTAGAAAATTCGATAAATAAGAACTAATATTCTTAACTTGGCGGTCTCATACTCTTTGAAATAATGAAGACCATAAAATTATAAAATACCTCCCAAATAATACTCAAGTTTTTCTAATAAAAAAATATTCCAAAATGTTACGATTTAAATATGACGCCCGTCAAATATAACGTATTCATAAAAAAATAATTCTGGGAAAAAGTTAATAAAACTTCCCTTTTTTTGTAAGGTCCAGTCGGACCTAGTAAATAATATAATATAATAGGGAATTCTGATAAAAATAAAATCTACAAAAAAAAAACTCGAAAAAAGCCAGTCGAGCCCTACACTTCATGATGCAGAGCGGAGGGGACCGCATCGGAGGTTTTAACTCGCCCAAGTACAAAAAAGCGGGGCTCATAATGATCAAAGCCGATGATTTGGTCAAATATTCATCGGAACACCGGATTCCCAGCCCATATTCGGCCTGGAAGACATATACCATGATGATGGTTATTGTCGAGATGGTTAAGAACCAACCACTTGACAACCCGTTTTATCTGGACTTTACGGTAAGTTAAAAAATTATTAAAAAAAAAACCGAACAAAAATAACAGATTTCACCAAACATAATATTAGAAAAAGTGTTTAAAAATTATAAAAAACACTTACGGAGACACCAATAGCCCAAGAAGCTATTTTCTTGTCGCGTAAGAGCTCCCATTCGGTACGGGTTTGAATTGGCTCGGGTTCGACAGTTAACTCAATAGTACCAATCGGAACCGGTAAATTGATACCAGAGGAAGAGGACGAAAAATCCCCTTCGATTCCAAGATAATCGCTGTGTAATGATACACTAGACTCAGTCATAACCAGCCGAGAGTCATTTTCTGACTCAACAATTTCATCCTCTATCTCTGGAATTCCATAGCTAGTACGGTCCGACATACTCTTTCATAGTTTTATACAATAGGATAATATCCAAATTCATTATTGAAAAATAAAAAATAATAGTGAAAAAAATCCGTGTTAAAAATATTCGTGTTAAAAATATTCGTGTTAAAAATATTCGTGTTAAAAATATTCGTGTTAAAAATATTCGTGTTAGAAATATCCGTGTTAAAAATATCCGTGTAAAATTTTTCGCGTTAAAAATTCTGTGTTAAAATGATTATGTTAATAATCAGGTGTTAAAATAAAAAGTTTCCTTACTCAGCCATAAAAATTTAACTCCTAGATTCACGGACGCCCAATGACGGGGAGCTTTGACATTCGGGTACGAATGAAAAATGAACCTCCACTTCGACAAGTCATCGAGGAAGGTTTATTTTTGGATACGTCAGACGTGTTGGACAGCCTATCCGAACACCGTATCGCCACAGACCCAGTGGTCGAAAAAGTGGTCGAAAATGACGAAGTCCCAAAAATGTCAGCGGAATCAATCCGAACGGCCGTTGAACCAAAGCGGCAAAAAATCCTTCAACTGGCCCAAGCTCACGAAAACTCGGTTTTCGCCCCTGATCTCATCCCGGAGGGCCTCCCGACGCTCAGTAAGATTTCCATGGATGGAAGCACCACAAGCTTCTCTTATGATGAGGAGGCCCAAGAGGCGATCGTGGTTGAAAACCCACGGTGGCAACACGACTATAGAGTCATTCCGTTAAGGTAAAATATTATTATGAACCTTTTACAAAAAAAAAACGAGAACCAAAAACTAATAAACATTTTTAGAAATCCAAATAAGCTTAAAAATTTGATTTTATAAAAAACTGTGACCTTAAAACCACCAAGACGTCTTTCTCAATATTTTTTTTCACCGGACAATCTCTAAAAATTCTCATTAAGTATTCACAAAACTGGTAAATATTAAAATTTTTCTCTCTTATCTACAAAAAAGTTCAATTAAATTTAAATTTTGAAAAAATATTTTCAAAATTTTGATACACTCCGGACAAAAAACAAAATGTAAATGAGGAATTTTAGTCTTGAGATCTAAGGCCACAGATTTTACCTCACGATTTGTCACGAATAGTTCACCCTAGACATTCCGGTTGAATAACAAAAAATAATTAAACTAATAAAAAAATTACTTGAATGTTTAAGAAATCTCACATTTTATCAAATTTTGGCTAAAAAATTACTAACGTTCCGAATTTTCGGAAAATTCCAATAAATAAACACACTATTTAGTGAACAGGAGGTCACCTTCGCGATGGATCCCGTAGGGGTTAAACTGAGCCACGTCTTTAACCCAAAAACGTTGGCCGACTCCATTGACCGACGAAATGGCGCTCAAGCGTTACAGAGTGTGGGCCCACAGGAGTTAAGCCCAACATTCGGCACCCCTTTCCCATTCCCGTCACCTACGTCGCCAGCGTCTGAGCCCCTAACTCCGCAACAATTCCACGCTCGCAAGCGGGAGAGCTATGGTCAATACCAAGCGAATTTCGCGGTTAACCAACGGCGCTCACAACAGCTTCAGAATCAACAACAACAACAAATGGCTCAGGCCTCTCAAGCCCAATCCACTAGTTCCCGCCAACAGAGCTTCCTCCGTGGCACAAACCGTCAACACCCATATTAAAATCGAAAATTATCGTTTTTTTTCATTTTTTTTTCATTTTTTTTTTTTTCTCTT
>SCLG01001068.1:0-17645 GCA_004367875.1 Oikopleura albicans
ACGGGAAAATCTGCAAGATAACGGGTGACAAGATAACAGCGCAGGGGGTGTATTATCATTATATATGTTTAACTCCAATTTCCAAAAAAAAAATGATACTTTATGGACAATTCTAATCGGGCGATTAGAAACGAACTACAGGGGGGTCTGGTTATAAGGTCACAAAAGGTGACCGCTATAAGGTCAAGTCATCTTTTTTACACTAAGGCCAAGTCATTTTTTTTTGAAGTGCATTAAGGTCAAGTCATTTTTTTCGAGCTTGACCTTATAACCATACCCCCCTGTAGTTCAACTATAAAATTTCAAAGACATCTAAATAAAGCCGTCATAATTAGAAAATTCGTATGATTCTTTATAAAGATTTCCACTTTTATATAAACAGTAATAATAATAATAATAATAATACAAGGCGAGAAGGCGAGCAACACACACAAAATATTAAAAAACGAATTATTTTTTGTACACTTTCTCTGATAACTCTGGAAAAACATGGAATAATAGAGAATAAATTATACTGGCGAAATCACACGAGAATTCTCTGTTTCTTTGTACAAGTTAGACAAAAAAATATAAACCAGATCAAAAGAAGATAAAGTTAATTTTACTATTGCCTTCGGGCCGGTTCAATTTTGATTGTCTAAACAACAAAAAAACAGGATAATTGGTTTAAATTGAGGCAAAAAATGGATCCAACTGAAATACGCACTGATTTGCGACGGTCGCAGCGACAGCATACTTTTCGCGAGTCAAATGACCAAGTAAGTACATTTTCAACACCATCAAAGGCTTCAATGCTTTCCATCCCGATGCCGTGTTGGTCATTTTTCGTTAACTTTACAACTGAAAGTAAATATTATCAGTTTAATCGGAAATTAAAAAAATTTCATCTTGATTCCGCTAAACTAATGGGCCATCAAACAACAAAATTAGTTCCAAAATACGGTACGTCGGAAATGATAACGGAGAATTGCGCTGCAGGAGGGTATGTACTTAAACTTTACACTGAATCGAATTGGTTACGTTTTGCGGCTACAATGTCAATGTACATACACCCGATAGATCCCTGCTATCATTTCCTACGTTGCCCTTTTATAAAAACAACATATTTTAAATCGGAAGCTGGCAACCAACAAAATAATACTCCGGAAATTTACACAACAAATCCGACTGACTTGACACCATTTTTTTCTGAGATTGAAAAGAATATTGAACGCATAAAAAATCAGATGTGGTACAGACAAATGGTATGGGAAGACCCGGTAGGTTCAGACTCAGTTCAAGAGCCAGAAGCAGCTTTACAACCAGTTTTTGGCCCTATGAAAAATTGGGAGGTATTAGAAGACCCAAAAATATCTGCTTTTGCTTCTTCTGAAGAGCATTGGGATAAATACACACGTAATTCCACAGTTTATCACTACCAACAGCAGAGACAGGCTGAGAGACAGGCACAGTATCAGAATCAGAACCAAAATCAAAACCAAAATCAAAACCAAGGTTCAGGTTCTAATAATGTGCAGTCAAATGCTCCCTCTCAGCAAGATTCAGAGCTTGAACGTAGACAGGCTGCTGAATTAGCACGAATTGCGACCCGTAATCAGGTACTTATGACTGAGATTGAAGGTAAGCTTGAGTCTAATAATCAAATGAATCAAGCTCATGTCTGTGATAAGTTTGATTTAATTATGCGTTCAATTCAAGCTTCAAACACTGTTAATGATAAGCGTTACAAAAAAATGCAGTCAAAAATAAAAAATGTAAAAGGAGTCGAAAAGGAAGTGAAGTCAGTTAAGAATGTTGTTAAAGATTTGGGTTCAAAAGTTTCTGAAGTTGGTACTGTCAGCACCGATTTGAAAAAAGATAGTACTGAACTTCGAAAGGAAGTTCAACAAAATGCAAACAGTTTGAATAAAGTTAATGATAAACTGGTTGGCTTGGCTCAGGTTGGTAATCAACTTAAAAATGATCTTACGCATGAGATACAAAAAAGTGCAGAAATGGTGCAGGATAACCTAACAGGTGTTGTTACTGAACAGGTGCAGATTGCAGCGCATCATTTAGATGACCGGTTAACTGAGCAGGAAAAAATGACCAATAAGAATCTTGTTCTAGGCCTAACGGCTGCTGTTCACATGCGTACACAAAACGGTCTTCGGGCTATTGAGCCTATAGGGGATATTAGTCGAGATCAAGTTGACGAGACCATAGAAAGTTATGAGAATGAAAAAAATCCCGTAAAAAAACCTACATCAAATAACTCAAGTTTGAATGAAGCCCAAGAAAAGTATGAGTTAGCTATTCAAAATATGAAGGATAGTTTACAGGCTCCGGAGGCTGGTGCGCTTTTAACAGATGCTTCATCCGATCGTTTTTTTTACCGGTTTGTTAATAAAATGAAAAGAGATACGGATGAGTTTGTCACATCTAAAACAGAAAACTGTGAAATTTGTGAAAATAAATCGAATGAAGTACAGATGTTAGAAACGCACTGTGGCCATTTCATGCACTATGTGTGTTTACAGGGATATTTAGCGAGCCGAGATGATTGCCCAAATGACGGTTGTATGGTCGATTTACAGAATTTGAAAACCAAAGTTTGTCCTTATTGCATGGAGGATATAACAAAAGAAAAAACATCAACCGTACAACTGTCATGTGAGCACTTGTTTCATGCACATTGTATTTGTGAGTATTTTCGTAAAAAACGCAATGAATGTGTACAGAAAGGCCGAGAGCCACTCACCTCATATCAGTGTCCTATGTGTCGGGAAAGATGTAAAACTTTCCAACGGGTTGAAAATAATGACCATACGGATTCGTCAAGCTATTCTGAGGAAGATGAACCGTGTTCTGAGGTAGACTCAAATTCTGAGTCAACGGTCTCTGAAACAACATTAGACGATCCCTCTGAAGAGGAAATCGAAAAAATGGATACAGATCAGGCTGGGGAAGGGAAAGGTGAAACGGATAAACATAATATATCTTATGAACCAGTTTCCACGGATTTTAATCCAGGTCATACTTCCTCTTTGGCTAAATCACCCGGTAAAAAAGCTCGCATTTCGTCAAGTGGTAGTAGTGAAGGTTTCAGATCGCCAAGAAAGGTCAGAAGAGTCCAAGATTGGACGCCTACTATGGAGGGTCAACATCAAGTGATTATAAATAATGGGATCAGATATCGAAATAAAGTACCGGTATGGTCTGAACCTATACCTGAAGCGGAGGTTAATGAGCTTATTTCACAAAATGAGGTTAGTGTTGTAAATGATAAACGTGATGAAGATGGTAACAATATTACCAGTTTATCGTTGGCAACACAGCATGTTTCATCACAACCTCAAAATTTGATAAAAATTGACCGCACCATGAGTAGGCTTCAGTTTTGGCGCCTGATCAGAAAAAAAGTAACTGTCCAAAATATTGAGGATGATGTTTTCACACAGACTGAAGATATAATTGGCCCGATAACTGAAGAAAACTTGAAAGAGTCTCTTTTTTTATTGAATGGTCTCCAATATTTTGGTACCGCGCAAAACGGAATGATTATTTACAAGGAAAAATAATCAGTTGGAATCATTTGCCAATTTTTTTACCACGTCATCTTTTTTGTAAATATCTTATGACTGTGGGAGAGATTTACAGGATAGGTGGACTTTTGAATAATACTTTACAAAAGTTCATTATTAGTCCAGTAAATTACGAGTTATATTATGAAATCGATAAAATCGAAAATAGGTATAACAGATATATTATGTTTGCTCACTGTTTACACTTGATTGAAATTTTTATTTTTGATGCACTTTCAGGTTTTTATCAGAAAAATTACAAAAAACAGAAACAGAAAAGGCCATGTTTGCCATGTATTACCCTTAGTTATTTGACAGAAGATGTTTCATTTGACATCATAAACAATTTGAGTTTGAAAGTTGAGCGTCCGAGATCGGGCTGGAGACCTAGAATGTATAATTTTGAGACCAGAATATTTTATGACGATACATATAGGGATATAGCGGATTATTGGATAGCTAGTACAAGGAGTTGTCTTTTCACACCGGACATTATTCAGAATTATATAGATGCGGATCGGCCGTATGAAATACTACCTACTCCGTTAATAGAACAGGAAAATTTGGTTAATTGTTCTATTATCCAAGTGTATACAAATGACCGATATCAAAAGTGGTCGGACGGCTCGCATATATACAGAATTGAGAGGAATGTCGATGAGTTGGACTTAACTCCTAGAGTACATACTAGTTTTTTGTCAGTTCCTTGTACGAGCATTAATTTAAAATCGGGTACGAGTCATAAAATTGCGGATTTAATAAATATAATCCCGAATGATTTGATAATTTTTTTACAAGACATGGGTCAGGTAAACAAATCATCATTTCTCAATCCAGGCTACATAGCAGGAGATTATAAATTATTTTTTCCAAACAGCGATTTTCAAGCGGAGTCAAATCAGGTTTTTACGGCTACTCTTATTCATAACTCTTTTAGTCATTCGGTCAGACAAGTCAAAAGTAAATTTATAGAAACAAATATAATAATTACGGACAATCATACTAGAGAGACAATACAGTTCATTAATTTTTATCGTCCGCCGTCAAACCCAACTTTTTATAGGCAAATCAATATGACACAAGTTCAATTTTCAGCATCTATCGGTCAGTTAATGAGTGAATGTAATGAACGAAATGTAGTTTTTTTGGGGGACTTTAATATAGATTTTTTGACTCCTAGGACCAACCATAGATTTGAGTTGCAAATGACACAAGAAATATGCCCTAGCTTACATAATCATGTTAATTTAGTTGCGGGGGAGACTACTTTTACACATCACTACAGAGGTCAATCTTCTATAGATTGTTTATGGGTCCCTACTGGTAATTTCTCGTTAGTTATACAAAACTCACGGGTCTATAATCAAAATATTTTCGTTCCCCTAGTAACTGACCACCATGGAATACAGTTTGACGTAAAGTTCTCTGATGTGGAACCACCAGGTCCTATTAATAGAAGGAAGCAAATAAAAGCTACTATAAATGGTGACATGGACAGTGACTTTATTGATCTCTTGATTCTTTCGAGAAATATGGTACCTATGATTCGTCAGTTTTTTTATACAAATACGGGTGAATACATAGTCAATCATTTTCCGGATATACTTTACAATATTAATGACACAATTTACCCGGAAACATTGCACCCATATATTAGGCCGATAGATAGAAAATCGAACTGGTCTAAAAAAACCAGAGATGCTCATAAAAAATATATGGAAATATATAATGCAGCGAGAACGGTTAGAAATTATAGAATAAGGCAAGGTCTGAATACTAACTTGGTTGACTTAAGAAATGATCGTATCATCAAAACGGCAAGGAGGACATTTGAAAACAGTAGAAAACAGGACGAAAGACTAAGAAATAAAAATCAATTTTTGGGGGCAGGCAAGTATGCTTTTTTCAAAACGTATCAAAAATATATGGGACAAAGGACTAAATTGCCCGCATTAATCACGCCCAATCAGTACCAGTCGTATTTTTGTCGACTATCCTTCACTCTCTCCGAAATATTGCTCGAGCCGCACGAACAAAACCATTTACATAATAAATTTGAGATTTTACCGCTTTTTTCACGCAACGACGATCTTAGAGAAAGGAGCATATATCATTTAATTTATAGAAAATGCTCAATCACAGCTAGAAGTTTGAAAGGTTTGAATACTTCCTTTCTAAGGCACCTACCGTTTGAATATTTCAACTTTCTTAAACTTTATTTAAACGCATTTTTTGGTCAAAAAGTTATTAGATATCCGGCTGAATTTCGAGACTCTATTAGTTTTCCAGTGCATAAAAGGGGAAGTAGGCTGGTAGTGGAAAACTATAGACAAATAGTCATTAGCGATCCGTTATGTAATTTAATTGAAGTAGCGGCATATAGTCAATTAAATGACTTTTTTGAAATAAGGGGTCTGAAAGATGACTTTCAAGTTGGTTTTCGCAAAAATAGACGTACAGATTTTGCTTATATCTACCACCATAGGGTCGCTTATTGTACAAAGAAAAGGTTTTTTACAGTGGTAGCGTTAGATTTACGAAATGCCTTTGGATCTAGCCAGTCTAATATAGTGTTATCGAGATTTGCTCCTTATGTTTCACAGCATATATTGACCTTTTTACAAGCGTTTATGGTCCCCATTAGGATTAAGGTTTGCGCAAATGGGTATTTATCAGATGGGTTTTCAATTAATGGGTTACAGGGTATGGGGACACAGGGTAGTAATTTAACGCCATTTATTTTTTCAACAACAATTGATCATATTTTTAAAGAAAAATTTCAGGAAATGCAAAATGAGGGGGTTTTTTATACAAAATTTGCGGATGACATGGTTTTAACGGTTACGGGGGATAGTGATTTGGAATTAAAGGGGAAATTATTTAAATATTTAGAGTACTTTGACGACAGTTTAAGAAAGTTGAATATAGAACATAATGTCGGTAAAATGGAATATATTACAAACAGTAGGACCCTTACTTCATTTGATTATCGAAATATTTCGGTTTTAGCCAAAGAAAAAATCAAAATTTTAGGTCATCAAGTTGACAGTAAATTCGGAAGTGACAGCCATTTCGACACCATAAAAGGTAAACTGATTGGGCATAAGTTTAGATTATCAAATATTAAGCACCTTTTTAATAAACAAGAAATACGCCAATTAGTTAATAGCCACATGTACGGTACCATCAACTACTTTTTGATTCCACATCCAGTATTATCATACACAAAATGCAACGAACTTCAAAAACCAATAAACTCCTTTTTGTATGACATTTATATAAAATATATGCGGTTGAGATTTAGTGATTATGTACGAAGAGTAGGTGGGAGACTAATACACACATCGGTTCCATGTTCACAGGCTCAACTACTTAAATTTTTTGGCTTAGTAAGTGTTCAAAACAGGGAGCGAAATGCTAAAATAATGATGTTTAACACCATGATTGTTAAGAATGAAGAGCCCAAATTTCTTAAAGATATAGCCAAAAACTCGATTTTAACCCTTATGAACAACTCAAATCAATCTAGAAGGGGTTTATATTTGTGGAGAAGGAGAAATTCAGACACTACTCAATTTAACATAAATAAAATTTTTAAAACTTTTCCATACAATTCGCTTAATCTAATAGTTGATTTACCACGAGAACTTCAACGTTTAATAGGAAAGAATCATGTTAAAGGAATTTTTAAGAGATTTTTTCGATATATATGTCAACACGAGGAGGTTAGGGATCATACTAGATGTGAAACATGTGGATGTAGGAAAGATGGTAAAATACATGCGCCTATGTACACAGGCTTTGATTTTTCTTACCGTACGAGTGATGAAGTGGAAGAAATTGAACCGGAATTGCCTGAGTTGATAGCGGAACAATTGTTTCATCTTAGGGCAAACTGAGTAACTTTTTTCGTAAAGCATGAGGAGAAGAGAGTACCAATTGACCCATATTTTCCACCAAATCAAAGTACGACTTGACGTATGTGCGGGCTATTTCTCCAATTCGAATTTGATTTCCGGCATTGTCCTAATGATACAAATTATTTTTTTGAGAAAAAATGGTACTTCTTCTTTTTTAAAAAAATTATTATCATTTGTTTTTTGTACATACATGACGGTCATAATCGTATAATTCGACCAAACTTTTGGCTTTTTTGTGAGGTGGGTTTAAGGTCGCGCGTTGTCTTTTGGCCACGGATAAATGCATAGGTAAAGTCCCAGACAATTTCCACTCATGATGGTTTATTGCGTGTTCGATCATTTCGAGTCGCGGCCAATGTTTTAAATTCAAATGTCCAGCGAGGGTCTTCAATAATTCGTCTAAATATAATTGTATCAGTCCTTTTTTTTACATTTTTTTTAGCTTTAAGTTTTTTTTTGTTGTTTGGAATTTTTTTTTCCCGAGAAACACATGAATCATGTGAAAAAAAGCTAAAATAATGGATGATTATTCTTACCTAGATTGTCAAAAACGTAGAAATTTTTCATAAAACGTAATTCAGACAAACCATTCGACTCCAACAAGCACACTCTTTGCCAGGCCATTTCGGTGTCAAACAGAAGCTCCAAATCCACTGACTTGAAACCTAAAAAATGAGACTTAGGTCAAATTTAATAACACCACATGTAGATGATGAACTCGGGGAAGATTTGGAAGATAATGTCTACATGATTGCAGTTAACGCAACATTAAGAAATAAACATTCCCAAGATCATTTTTTGCCTAAATTGAGTAGACATGTTTTTTCTGANTTGTCGGATCATGATTATTATGAGTGGGAATTTGAAAATCTAGAAATTACCCGAGAACATCATCTTTGTGTGAAATTACAATTCAATTATGACGCAGTTCAATCTTATATACACTGTGATATTTGGACAGGGGCACCTTGTAATGCGGTTGCTAAAGAGCATTATTTGGTATGCGATTTATGGGAGTGTACGTCTAGGCTTCAACACAAACAGAGGTTGAAAAGGCATGTTGACCAAATTATTTCACAGTTCCGCAGAATTTCCCCATTCATTAACCACATTTTTCGAAAAGGGAACATTAAGTCTGTCAAGGATTTTATGCATTGTTATATGGGTTTACGAATAAAAAAGGGAAGAACCGAACTTTTTTCGAACACTGAACTAGCTCAAATGATCATGGAGAACTGGAGTTTTTTCGGCCCATCTATGAATGCTTTGAAACAAATGCTAAAAACACAACAGTGTTTGTTTCAAGAATACCAAGGGTTACAGGGCATTCATTTGATGCATTTGAACTTGACAGATTTATGTATTATAAAAATAAAATCTACAATGCGGAAAAGTGATACAGTTGAAGGTACTATTGAGGCCTGGTCATCCTTGTACCATAGTTACTTTTCAATAAACAACTCGGCCGTTAAATGGTCAGAGGACAAAGAAAAAATGAGTGAAGAAAAGTGGTTAAATTATTTGTCAACAACGCCTTCAATACCTTTCTGTCAACAAGCTTTTTTACGAGAATTTAAGAACAAGCCTATTTGCATGGCCTACATGCCTTTTCTTACGTTTGAGAGTTTTCAAGCCTAGAAGTATAGTTAAATTGGGGTTTCTCATGTTAGTTAAAATTGAAAATTTAAAATTTAGAAAAAATGTCAAGGTCTGTAGAAGATGATGGGGTACAAAATCCGCAGCAAAATGAATACTTATGTATTGATAAGGTTACACACAAAAAACTGAGAAAGCATTATGAAAAAATTCCGATTGACCCTAGACCCATGATTGCATACAATTCTGAGGAGAGAGTCTGGGTCCCAGTAAGGACGTGTGACTTAACTAGGGACACATGGTTCGGCATTACGAGCATTTTTCAAGTCCCTAATGAGCAGCAAATTAGAATCATGGATATTATGAGTCAGTTGAAATCATATTGTAAACCAAAAGGTATTCGTTATATTAAAACACGTCGCACGGGAGCTATTTTTTTATATAATACGTATCATAAAAATTTTGGGGATGAACCAACACATTTTGATTTCAAATTGGGAGTCGAATGCTTAAGGCATACACATCAAGTCGAAACCTACCCGTGTGTTCGACTTTGCACAGGAAATGTGACTTTTATCAAAAAGCAAGTTTTGGTCATACAGGCCAGATTTTCAGAATTAGCCCCGCTCATTTCAGAAATAGCTGGTCGTCAAATTGACTCTTTGAGGCAATATTTACACGTCTATTACTGGGTTAAACCTGACCTTCTGCGAGTTTCATCAGACATTTTTAATTCAGAATTAGTCGATTATATTGTCTCCAATTGGGACACATTTGGTCGATTAATGTTCATTCTGCGAACTTTTTTGGAATCGAAACTCGCAGAATTTCAGGTTTTTCCAAACGCATACTGGATTATGCAATCAGAAATGACTCTCACCGAACGATCTATCCTGAGAATTAAACAAAATCATGACTTGGGCTACCAGGGATTAGCTTCAGTCAAGGCCGTATGGGACTCCTTTCTGTGGGAAATATATGGTAACACACATATTTCTTCAAGAGTCAGAACAGCATTTCGCGTAGAATATAAGATTTGCCCGATTTCTATATTTTATCGAATTTATATGGAGAAATTGAAAATTGCGTGTTACAGGGGGCTAGATGGTGCCAACGAGCCTGAAATTTTTGACTAAAATGCTTCTCAGTTTTTTTTATATTAAAAAATAAAATGTTCTGTTTTTTATTATACAAAAAAACAAATTAACTTCCTGAAAAACTCTGACTAATACTATTTTCTGTTTCTTTTTTTTCTCGAAAAAATCAAGCGTGAGCAAAAACTGTATATAATTCGTTCATCCTTTATTTTTTCCTGTTTTTATCGTGTTTTTATATGTAAATTAGCAAGTTTAAATGCCCAATACCAATCAATAGAATATACAATCAACTTATAAAAAATCAATTTACCTCATACAACTTACCGAAAAAATTACCAAAATCATCAGAAACAGTCTTCATCGATAAACCACCAAACCCACCGTCGTTTTCATAAGCAATAGCCAAGTCCAAAATTTTTCTACCTTGCTGATAATAGAGTCAAATTATGAAAATTAAAAAAAACAAAACAACAAAAAAATATAAAATAAGAAAATAATATGTATATCTAGGATCTCAAAAAAACATGTTTCTTTTATCGTAACTGTATTTTACATGCTACAAAACTCAACTTTTTCTTTGAAAAATTGTTTAGGAATATTGCAATAATCTTATTAACCTGCTAAGAAAATAAAAATCAACAATAATTTGACCTTTCCGATAACTCTACATCTTGGTGCCATTTTTTGCATGCTCGATAGGACCGGTTCAAAACGCTATTAGGATTGTTAGAAAAATAATGAGACCACAAAAAAACAACAAAATTTTTTTTTTTTGGTTTGAATTTTTTTTCACATAAAATATAAAAAAAACAATCCTTTGAGAAATTCCAGTGTTTTTGATAAGAACCTGGTAGATTCCCAAACATCCAGGTTCCAGTAACATCCACCCAATTTGCTCTTTACCTTTAGAAAAATTAAGACCGGTATCTACAGTCCATGTATAAACAGGGGCCAGTTTGAGTTTGATGTTTTCACACAAAACACCGTCTTTCTCGTATAAGACGTTGTCAGTCAAATGAAAGATAGCAGGGTGCAAATAGCAAGCCATGTCAAAATCATTTATATAAATCTCACTTGGCAAAATCATTTCAAAAAAATATGTTATTTTATTTAAAAAAATAAAATGTGAAGCGTTATTTTTCCTTTCTTCTCTCGTTCACTTAACTTTTTTATTTTTATTACCTCTTTCACATAAACAAAACTGAAACTGACCAATAGAAAGGAAGAAAACGAGGGAAGAAATGAATCATCACGCTTAATCAGAATTTGTTTGTACAGATGCAACAGAATCAGAAGAAGACACAGTCAAGTTTACTTTACTCCCATTAATAAAATTGTTAATGACTTGCTCCAACTCGGTTTGAAAGTTCTCCTCCAGTCTTTGAACTTGACCCTATTAAAAAATCATGAATATGTTGGAAAATGACAAGATAAATAAACATAATGGTCATGAATTTTTTCCCAGAAAAAAAGAAGAAAAAGTGAGGCTAAAAGGGGGGTTTTTTTTATATACAATTTTCGGAAAAAATGGCTAGAAAAATGTTGCACACCCTAATACTATTTAATTGTAATTATAAAAGTGGAAAAGTACCTTGGCATCCAATTTAAGTTTCTCGCGAGAAACTGACATCGTTTCGTCGTAACCCACTTCTTCTTCAAAATTTGGCTTTTCAAAATCTTTTACTTTAAATTTTTCGGCCGTTGCATATAGCGTATCGGCCAAACCAGAGGGTGAAGAGAATTCTGTTACTTCTTTTATTTTCACTGATAGTTGGCCCAGTTCTTTGTTGACAATAGTTTTTTCGTCAAAAATGTCGGATTTGGCCAACAGTTCTTTGGTAAAAATAGCAAACTGATCGGCCAAAGTAACATATAGGGAGGCACCGAAGGGTCGTTTGCTTTCTTTGAATAAATCACGGATTTTGGTCAAAACAAGTTGGTCACATTCCTTTTCTTGGTCTGCCTTTACGTTCATTCCGCACAGTTTGTGAAGATTGACTCTTAACCGCTTGAACAACCCCCAAACGTCTTCTTGAATTTTTTCGACCATTTTGGCATGTTTGAATTGGTCTGAAAAATTCAATAAGAATATGAATTTTTATATGAGTTTGAGAAGAAGCTGGATTTGGATAAATTGAAAAAATATATATACCTAAAATTTCTTGTCGAAGCAAATCCACTGTCAAATTCGTTTGAATGTTTATTTTTTCAATTAGCCGATCTTTAATCTTTTGAATGAGCTCATCGTTTGATGCGGCTACTTTTTTGGCAAAATCGTCCAGACGGTTAAAAGCGGCCATGACTTTGTTTTTTTCGACAGCGATCATATCGCTTAAAGCGGCCGTTTTTTCGTTTACGAATTGTGTTGTGTGATCCAACAGCTCGCAAGATTCGTGAACGGCATTTTCAGTTTCCTCCCGTAATTTTGTGACCTTCATGTTTAAATCAACTAGGAGGGGGGGTTCAAGCTAAATAATAGTATTGTAAGATATGAAAAGTGGAAAAAAAGTTAATTTATATTCAAGACGAGTTTTTCTTAACAAAAAAAATAAACGAAAAAAACCGATTTTTTTTCTTTTCTTCAGAAAAACAAAGGGATAATTCACTTGGGGGAATAATAAGGTATTAAAAAAAGGGAAAACAATTTTGTTATACTTACGTCGGTATGTCGTAGCAGTTTACAGGCCTCGTTGACTTCAATCCAACATTTTGACGTCAGTTCATCGGTTGCCTAAAAAAAATTTTTTTTTAATAATTATAGAAAAATGGTACCGGTTACAATTGAGGTTGAACTTGATTTCATGTATAAGGTGTCTTATCAACAACTGCATGAATATTATCAAATCATCCAAAAAGCTGCTAAAATGTTGGAGGACTCGACGGTTTTGTATGAACTAAAGCCGTGGGAAGCGATGGAATTAGTGGGCTTCGAAAGACTGGAAAACTATTTAATGTTGCCTTATGAAACGACTCAGCACGGCTCTCATTTTATTAAACACCTGTACGACTTCATGGTTCGAATTTTGTATCACATGAACCAGCAATTTGTTGAGCTCAACCCGGAGAACATATACAACCTCTATGACTATATTTTCCAATTTGAACAAGAGTTCATAGAATTTATAACAGAACATAATAACAATGAAACGGTTTTTGCGAAAATTGATACAGACCCAGAGGTTGTTCATGGTCACTTGGTTGAGTTTTACAATCATGTGAAGCAATTGAAATTACGAATTGTAGAACGGTTTGTTGATGAATAAAAAAAAGGAGCTTACCTTAAAGTGAGGGTCTTTTAAATTTGAACCAGATAAAGTGACGTTTGTTAACTTATGCAGGGCTTCAGCAATGTCAGGTTCATCAAGGTACAATCCATTTTTTTTCATCCGTTTCAGCAGCCCACCAACGCAGTTATTAACCTTTTCTTTTTCAGTTTCAAGGCCAACTTTTCGTAGGGGAAATCGGGGTATCTTGAGGGTTAAATTTTCACATCGGTCAGTTTCGCGATATACCAAAGTTTCAAAGCATTTCTGGAAAGACCAGTTTGTGTTGGCCGTTAGATAAGTTTCGGTCAGGCCAATTTCACCAGCCCTCAATTTTTCCAGGTATTCTTTCAACAGTGGATTCTAAATAAAATTGGTTTTTATCAGGAAAACTAATTTGACAGTTTTGTTTACGGCCTATAAAATTGAAAATAAAATTTACCCATATTTGTAGACCACTGTAGCCATAGGTGTTCACATCCATCATGTTGAATTGATCCATTGGCAGAGGTTCCATTCGCATTCGGATTTCGCGTTGAAGATTTGTGATGCATAAGCCAATCAAATTGCGCATAAACCGGTTTTCATTATTCTAAGAGGGGAGTTTTTTTTGTAATTTTTTTTAAATGAAAAAGAGCGTCGACTAAATTTGAGAAAAATTGTGTTGGAAAATGAACAAAATAAAATCCCGTGACTTTGGCATTGCGTCGATATGACGGGTTAATAGGCCAAAATCACCCGCATACATTTCACCAGTCATTCGTTTCATATGAGGAGCCAAAGAAGAATGGTAATTATTATTCCACTCTCCTATACAGAACCACGCCCAAATACTGTTGTATACAGTGCACATATCAAGTGGAACGGTTGGGATTTTTTTGTTAAGCCAGTTAGAAACGTTTGGCTCGTTAAAATATATGATGGTGCTTCCGGTGTTCACACATTTTTCATAGTCAGTTTGTCGTTCTTGCAAGCAATCGTTTGCGTCCAAGTACAATTGGGAAACACGGGTCATAATTGTTTGACCTTCAAGGCCAAAACTAATAATTCAAAAATTTGTAAAATGGGATTAAAAAAAAACGGTTTTTTGGACTTACTAAGGGGGGTTTTCGAACTTTAAGTTTTGAGCCATACAGTAACTTTCCAGCAAGCACTTGGACATACACAAACGTTTGGTAGGACTGCGCTTGGTGGCCTCTCCTTTTCCGGTTACAAAATTGATCCTACATGACAGCGGGAACTATTTTACAAAAAAAGTAAGCTTAATATATTGAGGTCAATTTTTGGGGCTTACATTGATTTTTTTCAAATTGCTTTCCGGCCCATAATCCTTTGCGGAACCAATCGTAGTCCTTTCGTCAATGATCCATTTTAATCCGCACAGAGTGGGCAAATACTGGGTAACTTAGATATAGGCTAATTATAAACATAATTAGGAAAAAACATAGGAAAAGTAACATGAAAATTAACCAAAAAATGAAATTTATAAGATTGGTACATTAAGTTAAGGAAGCCTTACTGAAACGCCAAGGTCATAATATCCAGCTGCTGTGTGTACCCACCCGTAGCAATGTTCACATGAACCAGCTACCTCTTTGCACCTTTTTTGTTCAGTCGGATTGAGTTCATTGAAAAGTGGGTTTTGGGGAGCTAAGGTTAAGGTAAAAATAGGAAATGTCATCTTTATTCAACATACTCATGGGTTCATAAAGGCAAATTCGTCGATTGCCAATGTTTTCGCAGCACATAGTGGGGGAGGTCGTTTTTTCACGATTTGCTAATCGTCGAGCGGCCATCTGGCTGTAATACATGTTTTCGTGCATTTTTGGGCAAACTGAAATCATGTTTTTTAGTCGAAAAAAAGAGAATGAATGTTAAGAGTTCTTAAAAATTTATTCAAAATGATGCAATTTTTAGCTTATTTTGTTATACGAGGTTAAAAAATGCGGAGGACTTCAGACAAAAAAATAAGGTAACTTCTTGTGTAAAAAGTATCAAAAGCGGACCCTATGTTTAACATGGTGTCTCAAGACAAGGATAAAAGATATTATATTTTATTTATAAAAATATATATAAAAAAAGCCGTCATCATAAAAGAGTTACATTGTGAAAAATCAGCACTTAAAAATGGAGTCCACTGGGGGCCGCTTTTGAGCAAGTTACTTGTTTTTTTGTCTAAAAAAGTGAAATTTAACTGTTGACTCACAGTCTAACTTAAAAAATAAATTGTTTCAAGCCTTCATATATAAAAAACATATATATTATAGGGGTTTAGTATAGGAGTATATTGAAAAATTAAGGGGGATTAGCCCAGATTTCTTCTAAAATTGTTGGAAGAGATTTTCACACATTCTTTTTTTTCTTTTTTTTCAAAAAAAGGGAGCTCCAAAGTGTGTGGAAGTCTCTAGAGCAAGGAATTGATTTTGAATAAACAGTTCAAAATTTTTTCCTTTCTTTCAATTTTCAAAAAATGGGGTGGGCTTGCCCACAACCATTAGTAAAAAAATGCGTGTTTTCACACGATTTTTCCTGGGTGCTTAAAAAAATACAAAAAAACGAGGGGATATCTAAATTGGGTCATACTCCTAGCAAATAGTCAATAAAAGTTTTTTTTTTCTAAAAAAACACATTTTAAACCATTTGAACATTCAACATTTACGGGAAAAATATATGAGTATATAGGAAGGCATGAGACAAGTAAGAAACGCTAAGTTTGGTTTTTTTTGGGAAAAGCTGACCGCTCTGATGGAAATATTTATGTTTCTATTGGTGGGGATAGGTGATTAGGAAGAAAAAGATGAAAATAGCGTTTTTTTTCTGTTATTTGCGCATTTAAGATCTGGCAAATCTTATTATAAAAGGTGTCGCTTCATCAAATATAGATGAAAGAAAAATGGAAACAGTCAACCATAAAAAATGTTTTTAAAAAAATAATTATGCTCTATTTTATGACAAAACTTATGTTAAAAAAACTCGCAGAAATATGTTAAAAACATCCTGATTAAACTATTGTAGGTTAGTTAGGAATGAAATAGAGGGCGCCTCCGGGTTAAACACTTACACAGATTTTCACTAGTTAACTTTTGAGGCCATTCGATTGCGCGTACGTTTGCCGGGGTCCAGTTTCGGATGGTTCGGAGATTCTCGGACAGCCGATAGATTTTATTACTATTTACCCGTGGGCACAGACCAACGGTAGTATTTCCGCGTGCCAAAGCCAAACTCATAATAGCCCTATTCTTTAATCCGTCGGAGGTGCTAATAAAAAAAAAAGATGAAAAAAAGAGAAAAATTTTTCCGATGGATGAAGGTACAATAATGTAGGACTAAAAAAATATAATACTCACGGGCCCATTTCTTTTAAGAATGCTCGAGTTAAAATTGATAAGGCGGAAGGTACGCGAAAGTTAATCTTATCGGACTCGTCATCAGAGTTTTCGGCTTCTGGGGCAGGAGCCATAGCGGACGGCACGAGTAGACCGACTTGATGCTCATCTATTATATTTTATATAAAAAAAAGAGAAAAAATCATGATTATGTTTACCATTTTTTTTCTCGCCGGGTAACTGAAGCACTTGACCAGATTTTACCATGGAAGTCAACTCGTCGGCTAAGAGAAAAACATTTTTATGAAAAAAAGAGACTACGTAGGTGTGTGTGGTGTGGGAAATGCGGGGGCGGTTTCGTTTTCAAGAAAAATATAATAATAATAATTACTTCTGTAAAAGTTTTTTTGTAGATAAAAAGTGATGTGTAAGATAATCAAAAAAAAAATAATCATGGAAAACTGTCATAGATTTTTTGTAATCATATTGTATATAGAATGAAAATGAAAAAAAAATCTAAAAAAAATACCTTCTACAATCAACTGCCCAGCCGGGGGTAGATCACCAAAATAAAGTTTTAAAATTCTATTCTCCTTTTCTGCAAGTTCAGTGGTGTCCATTTCTTTGTTTTTATGATTCTCCTGCGGTTGCAAAATGCGTAATGAAAGTAACAACGAACAAAAGTATATACGCTTACACAAGAATTCTAGAAAAATATAATTAATTCTTGGAATTCGTATAAAATAAACAATTTTGGAAAAAAGGCTGTAATAGTCTAGAATATTGTGTAGGCGGATATAGGCGAGGTTAGGCGTAGGAAAACTGTATTTATGAACCAGTGGTTTATTTTCTAATCAGTTGGAAAATAAGCAAATGGGGC
>SCLG01001069.1:4470-19708 GCA_004367875.1 Oikopleura albicans
AAGAAGTTTTTTTGGCCCATACGGTATGGCCATACCCTATTGGCTGAAAAATCAAGTCTCTAGATAAACTCGGTTTCTCTTCAAATATAACCCTTACTAATTTTTGAAAGTAATTGAAATTATTGGTCAACATACATACCCCCACAGACTTCCAAAGTTGGCCAAAAAAAAGTTAAGAAAAACTCGAAAAGATATGTAAGGCATGTAGTAAATTTTCTGTTTTTGTCATCCGAAGCTGGCCTAAATAAATTTTTATTTAATTTGGCGATTTTTGTGGATTTTCGCTGATTTTTTGTCAAACAAATCGCTGTAATGGCGTAATTGATGTATCAAAGGAAGTGTTATCAAAATTTTAGGCCCGCTTGTCCCCTACATATAGGAGTTCTAAACAGCAGTCCAAAAAACAAATGATTTTTTTTTGCTCGCATATCTTTTGCCGTGAAGTGACATATCTGATTTTTCTTGAAATTTAGATATTTGTGCCATTTTAAGTTATAAATTGTGCTTATTTTAATGTGAAACTTTTCTGTAGCGCTTTAGAGTAATATAGTCTATATTATATAGATGATATAAATTCTGCTTTTAAAAACAAATTGTTTTCTTAGAAAAAATAGCGAGCCAAATACCCTCCAAAATTTCTGAAAGTAAGACTAATTTACTTTTTCAATAAAAGGCTCAAAATTTCTTTTGGGTTATTTACGACACATGTGGACTTGATAATGTTACTTCAGGTCCCTTGAGGATTATATTTGAAGAGAAAACGACTTTATCTAGAGACTTGATTTTTCAGCCAGTAGGGTATGGCGCATCCTTAAACCTTTCGATGTGCACTTTTTCTAGGTTGATGTTTGAAAAAATCTTTCTCGATGTTCATTTTTTGTGCACACAAAGAGTTTCCAAGTGTACATATTTAATTTTTTTGCCAAAAAAGATCTACGAAAAGCGTAAGTTTGGTAATGCGTGACAAATTGAGCGCTAAACAATACTGTTGAACATATGGGACCTAGTATAACAAAAAATACTTTTATCAAGTTTGGTCTAGCATTTTTTCAACACAATCCGAAAATCCCGTTTATAGCCTTATTTGACCACACCCTGTAGAAATATGGTCATATTATCCGTGTGTACGAAGAGCAATGTCTCTCTCGATGTGCAGGTTTCTCTCGATGTGCACGTTTTTCGGAAATCGAAAATGAACATCGAGATTTTTTTTTNTTTTTTTTTCATTTTGAACGTTATACAGTGTGTCAAACCCCAAAATTGATCCTTGGAAATCATATTTAACCCAATTTTTAAGGCGACGACTATCAGTGACAACACGGACACCGACCCAAGTCAAAAGCAACCGGTTCAACAGTCGACCGAAGAGCCAAAACCACAAAAGATATCCTGCTAGATTGCACGGTACGTCCATTATTACCCTTATTTCAATTACACCAGATGACTCCTTATAGACTACTAAACCGGTTTGAAAAATAACAGATTTGGCCTACACAAAAACACGGGTTAAACTGGGAAAAACTATTATTCGTACAAGCTTTATAACGAGGTTAATTGTAAAATGTGAACTGAAAATGTACTTTTGGTGCTGCGTACACAGCACAATTATGACTTGTACAGTATAAGTCATATATTGTATGATCATTTATTGGGATTCGATAACCCCTATAACAAAATTTCGGTTTCTCAAAAGTGGCCCTATAACGAGTCATCTAGCGTAGTTTTCGGCACCCGAAAACGGAAAACCGTTCAAATCTGAACGTAGAAATTTTCGGCGCCTATGCCGGGTAAATAGCGTTTCGTCAAAAATATTTCGTCAAAAAAAAACAAAACGTCTATTTCGTCAAAAACTTTTCGTCAAATTTTGACAAAAGACGTCTTAAGATACAGTCCTGACCTTCTAGTTGTGCACCGTCTTGTTTTGCATTTTTTTTCAAGAAATATACAAGACTATGTTTAATTTTAATTGTGCCAAAAGTGTTAACCTTTTTTTGACAAAATATTTTTGACGAAACACTATATGATGTCATTAAAATGCATGAAGTCGTTAATTTGACTATTTGACCATTTTTTGGACACTTTCTGAGGTTTTTTTCGAAAAAATTAAATCATTTCCTAGATGCGTCAATTTGCAGTAAAAATTGAGGGCCCAGAAGGACCCGACTTTGGGACGGCCGAAGAAATAAACTGGTTAACGCGACCGCCAGTTGAAGGAACTCCGTATGTGAGGCCGTGTGTACTAAGAAAAACCTTAGTCGGAGATATCGTACTGTACCATCCTGAGTCAATTAAAATGGGGCAAAATAAAATTCTGGGGGGTTTTTTTCTTGCTTGGATCGACGATTTAGCGTCGGATCAAAATAAATGGCAGACCCGATTAGAGGATCTTTGCGAACGGCTTTCAAATCGAATAAATAGGGCTAGAGATTTCGGTTTCACCGAAATACGTTTATCAGGTGCCGAAACGGCGCTTAAAACGATAAAACATAAATTGGGCCACATAAGGGATTCTAAAACTCAGTATAAAAAATTTAGGCGCAACAAAAAAAGGATATTCTGGTCGAGGGCTATGTTAGAGGCAGCCGGTCTTGAAATCATCGAAAAATGGGTTTTTATCCGTGACACAGTTTTACGTCACCAAGTTAGGAAAGCCGAAAAAAAATTGACTCAAATTGGCCTCTTGCCAGGAGATCGGTATTAATTTGTAGCATAATACAAGTTAATACCGATCTCCATACCAAAAAAGAAGAACTCTGAAAACGGAGAAACTTTTAAAACAAATTCTTTCTTGTTTTAAAAGTTTCTCCGTTTTCAGAGTTCTTCATTTTTGGTTATTGCTCTTCTACACTACATTTATTTTTTTTGTCACAATCGCACAACACTAATAAATACTTCATTGATGGTTAAATAGTCAAATTTATTGCTAAAAATCTACAAAATTAAATGTCTCTCTCGATGTGCAGGTTTCTCTCGATGTGCACGTTTTTCGGAAATCGAAAATGAACATCGAGATTTTTTTTTTCGATCCTCCTTGGAAATCATATTTAACCCGACTTTTTAGGCGACGACTATCAGTGACAACTCGGACGCGGCACACCGACCCAAGTGCCTAAGCTCTCCTTTTATAAACAGTTATTTTTTTTGGAAACCAATTTTTTTGGAAACCGCCCAACCCTAGCATGCGTCAATTTCCGGTTAGAATTATTGAGAAAAAAACCCGTCCTCTACTTGAAGGAACAAAATACAAAACATTTGACACATTATCGGGGGGTTTTTGGTTCCCATGGATTGACAATTTGGGATCAGACCATGCTGTTTGCGGCGCTCAAATTCGAAATCTAAATAACCGGTTAACGAAGCAAATTGATCGCGCCCAAGATTTTGGCTACGGCCCCGCGCAGCTAAAAGACGCGCGCTTAAGTTTGAAATACTTGAAAATAGCCATGACACATATTAATGCTTCTAAACGGAAATTCAGAAATTTTAGACGGCCAAAACGGTGCGCTTACTATTCCCCTGAAGACGTATACCAAACAGGGTATAGTATAGGAGATAATTGGGTTAATATCAGGGACTCGGTTGTCAAAGATCTTTTGCGGGTGGGCGAAACAGAAATTGAAAATCTCGGTATATTTTCCGACGATTAATTCTAAATAAAAACAATTTTGAATCCTTGTTTCGCGCGCATTCGGGTTTTTTAAATTTCTAAATTAAATTTAATACTACTGTTATACTAACAGGCCACCTGTATTTTAGCCGTTTGGCGATCACATAAACAGGGCCGAAAAAACTAAAAGACGAACCACAATTACGACCGTTTAGGCCGCCTCTCACCAAGGTACTCTTGAAGAGTACCGGTGGGAGGACGCACATGTATTACCTAGGTACAATTTTTTTTGCGTAGGTTAATTTATAATGTCTAGTTATAGCTGTAACAAGGGCGTATAGGGTTAAGCTTCAAGTTTCGGCTTGTAGTTTCGGCACCTTTACCTCTAGATTGTAATCTCACCGTGAGGGGGAGTGCGATCGCGTTGCAGTGAAAACTAGACATTATAAATTAACCGAGGCCGACAAAAATTGTTTTAGAGAAGTCGTAATTGTGTTTCGTCTTTTAGTTTTTTTCAGTCGTTTATGTGATCGCCAAACGGATTAAATAAAGGCGACTTTCACCAGCTAAATAAAAATGTGTAAACAATGCTTATATTTAATATGACCGTTAAAATGGAACTAAAAAAACACTGGATTGAACTTATCATATGCTTGCGAATAAAATATTATTATTGAATGTGTTAAAATGATGCTATACGAAAACGTCCATTTTGGAAATAAGGTCTGTAATTTATGTTAACCCGTTAAAGGGCAATTATTAAAAAAATGAAATATGAGTTTAAAAAAAATATGAGTTTAAAATTTAGTAACGAGTTTAAAATAAAGTATCTTAAGTTATGTTAAAATGAAACATAAAAACTTAGTGATTCTGGTTGTATCTTATACTCTATGATTTAAAAAAAAATTTATGACTTTTAAAAATGATGACTTTAAAAAAAAAAATGAAAAAAAAATTTCGACTTCTAAAAATGCCTTTTAAAATGATACTATGACATTCGATTTGTTGACATTCGATTCTACGACTTAGTTTTATCTATTAAAATTTATTTCAATATGTTTCTATAAAATAAGTTAATCGTATCCTATGAAGCCCTGAGTAATTTTTCAAACGAACTCAATTCTAAGAATGAAAATTTTAAAAATAATTCAATTTTAAAAATAATTAAATTTTTCAAAAATGTTTCAAAAAATTTGACCACTGATACCGCTGATACATTTTCGAATTTTCAAAAGAATAAAAATTAAGTTTTTGTCAATTTTAAAAATGAATCTTTATGTATTTGAGTATGTTTTCTATCTTACTTGGTCAAAATCTATCAATTATTTAACAAAATTTTTCCATCTTCTTCAAAATGTGTCAATTATTTTACAAATTTTCCCACTCGTTCCTTTTCTGAATAAAAAATGATGATATACACTTAAACATGTTCTGTTACAATTTTATTGTTTAATTCATTAAATAAAAATTATTCTTAAATTTTTGTTTTTTTTTTCAAGTTCGAGTAAAATATATGATTTTAAAAAAATAAACACACTTCAATTGAAAAACGGAAAAAAGTGTTGAAATTGTCAATTTCTATACGTTTTTGAGATTATTTTCACAAATAAAAAAAACAACAGTTCAAATATTTTCTTTCTGATTGAAATTTTATGAAGATCTTTTCAAAAAAAATACAACTTTATGAGCCGCTTTCTCGAAAAAGAAATAACTAGCGCCTAATTTTAACAAGTAGTCGAATATCATATGTTCTACCAAATTTGGAGCGCCACTCTAAAATTGACAAAATCTAGACAGGGACTGAAATTAGTAAACAAGTAAAAATAAATATAATACCTTTTTTCCGTTTTGTCCCCTCCCTTTATCAAATTTTTTTTTGTTTCTTTGACAATAACAAGTAGCTATTTTAAGTATGAGCTCAAAATTTGATAACGCACGCCTTTGCTTAGGCCTCAATGAAAATTTTACAACATTACAATTGGGCAATAACTTCAAAAGACTGATGAGAGAAAGCATATCCGATGCGGACTCCAAGTCTTTATCCCATATTAGACGAATACTCGAGAGTTACGAATATCTTGCATCACAGAAACGTGAGTTAAACATTTGTTTTCTTCTTCTATAAATCAGTTTTATTAGAAGAAGAAACACCAAAAAGAAAATTACCTACTCCGAAACCGGCTCAGGCATGAGGGCTAAAAAATTTTTTTTGAAATCGTTTTATTCAATAGGTTTCTTAGCCTTCAAGACGGTGATAAGAATTGACTTTCCACAGACTCGTTCTGTGGACGAACTGAAAAATTTGCTGGGCATGAACGTGGGAAAGTGGGAACGTTGTCGACTCGACAGCCGTACCCGTTTCAACTATCTACTAACGGTTGATACAGTTATGGACGTCAGAGAATGCTTCAGATCCATGCCATCTTACGCAGTGGCCATTCAGAAAAAATAATTCGTGTTTTTTGAACCTTTGACCGCGCATTCGTTTTAACATTTATATTTTTAATAATTCGTTAAAATTTTGATAAAATGATTAGCGATTGTTGATTCAAAAACGAAAATATGGAACACATATCTGTTTGATGTTAAATGAAAATAAACGTAGTAATTTTTTTTGGGTTTTACAATATTAAGAATGATTAGTAAATTTCAACTCAACGAAATTGTGCTGACCGAACGCAAATCCATTAAAATTGTGGTTTTATGCGTGAAAAACGAGTTTGGAAAAAGAAAATTCGACGTTGTTTAGTGCTCCTAAACATGACCCAAAATGAACTTTTCTAAATTATATGCAAAAAAATTCTTTGTTCAAACATTTTTGGACCATTTGTGAAATGGTTTTAGTAGCACTTTTCAAAGGGAACATTAATTCGCATGACTTGGGCGCGCTTACGCACCTGATAAATGATAACGTTCTAATCGAATGGTACATGGATCCTAAGAAAAAAAAATCTGGGATGGATAAAGCAATTTTGCTATTGCAAGACAACATTCCAGATGACCCTGATCTAAACCCTGGTAATTAATCTGCCTATTTGGTCAAAATATAATTTGTTTTGCAGATTTACCAATAAAATGGGGTCGTTCAGAAGAACCCGAAGAGAAAGAAGACGAGGGCAAAAGTGTCTTGGTATCGAGCGGCTCTGACAGCGAGCACAATGAAAATTAATTTTTTGTGTGCCTGTAGTATTAACTTGTATAAAATTATAAACGTGTTTTTTAAATATTTTCATGAATTCTTTTCATAACATTTTAAAACTACGGCAATGAAATCTTAAATTCAAAATTGAAAATTCAGAATGTTAAGGTGGGTGTAGTTGAATTATTTTCCTTTCAGTTTCTCTATTTTTGTTATTTGACTCAATTCAACTTAAAATAGTTATACGCTCAAATGCGATGGAAATGTTTTCATTTACGCAGCTCTATTGTACAACCACTATGGAGATACCTGGCCAACATATCGAAAACTGAGAAACAAAATTTGCACAAATTTATTCAAACAACAAGCCGAATCAATACTTGAAAAATGTCCAACAAGCATTGCTAACCGCTTCAATCTTAAATTCAAAGTAAAAAAAGACGATAAAATAGAAAGTTTTGGTAGCGGTCATGTCATATATATTATATGGCCAAATAGAATTTGTTTTCACGAATTTATGATGTATTATTTGCCTAGAGGCCTTAAAGCTAATGGTCGATTTTTGAATACTTGGTTTGAAATTGCCACAAATCTTCCCGTCACACACGCTCGTTTTTCACCACATATTTTTGAACCTTATACACCAGAAAACATACCTCTTACAAATTTTTCGAGCCTTGAAAACCGTTTCGATCTAGGCATAGAGATTTGGACTAAAACTAAAACACGTGAATATCAAAATATCCGTGAAGCGACCGGCAACGGGACACTTATACGACTCCACATCCAGACTGAAACTGGTGAAATGTTTTTAATTACCGATTCAACCACATATTTCCGTGAGCGATTTATTTGTAAAAATAATACACGCGGTTGTCAATACCTATTTAGTACACGCCGGCGAAAAGAAAACCACGAAAAAAACTGTCTAGTCGAAAAAGAACCTAAAATAATCCAAATTGAATATGGTTATGTTGAACATCCTTTGGCGAAAGCTATCGATTTAAAACTTATTACAAAATACCCTGTTAACCACAACCATATTATTTTTGACATTGAATGTTGCCTTAGACCAATATATCTTGAAACACGAAAAACACAGGCGTTATCAGAACATAAATTATTGTCCATAGCAGCAACATCTTATATTAACAATGTTCGCATTAGCAAAGTTTGGATAATAGAAAATGATAGTTTTGAGGCTGAATTAGTTGTTGTAGAACAGTTTATGACGTTTTGTGTTGAAGCATATGCAGTTATGCATAAAAGTCCTGAAATTTCCCAAGCGGTTGAAACAATTTCACAACAATTGTTGCATTTGCGGAATGATAATGTTCAAAATGATAGCCTCTATAAATTAAAATCTACTCTTCAATCATATCTTGAGGTACTCTACCGAACGCTTTTGTTTTTCTTAATCATTTTTCAGCTTTCCGTGTTTGGGTTTAATAGCAGCAAGTACGATCTCGTGGTCATTATACAACATCTAGCTCATTACATGAAAAAATACAACAAAATTGCAGAAACGAAAATTTTGAAAAAAGCAACTTGCTATTTTTCTCTGAAAATTGATCAGATTCATTTCAAAGATATTCTTAACTTTACGATGCCACAATCTCTTGCGTCTTATCTTGTGGGCGTTCTAAATTTTGTTGTGTTTTCAGTTTTTCCACATAAAATTCAATTTATGGCAACAAGTTTAGTACCCCCTATAACCAGCGACTTGGACCTCAAATTGTTCGAAAGCTGTATATCCCTATGAAATGTTCTCGAGCATTGATCAAATTAGAGCTCAAACAAATTTCCCGACAAAAGCTGAATTTAATAGTCGTTTAAAAGGAGAAGTAGATGAAAAAGGTTACGAGGAGAGTGAAAAAATGTATAATTATCACCACAACCTTTCGCCAACAGATCCAGATTATTGGCCAAATTTTGAATCCTACTTGAGATTTTATAACCTCAACGATGTAACGCCAACATCGTTGGCGCTTTTGAATCATTTTGGTTCGTTCCAAAAACAATTCGAGGTAAAAATTTTTTTTTATGAAATATAATAAACAATAATTCAAGGTGGACCCTTTCCAGTACGGTTCTTTGCCTGGGTTCTCTAAAGCTGCCATGTTCAAATTATACCGCAAAGATTCTCCGAGTCTTTTCAGTTTCCCGCCGAATTGTCCGGCCACACAGATTTTTCGCAAACAGGTTATTGGGGGAATAACCAATGTTTATCATCGACATGTGTCGCTGAAATCAAATGAAGTGTGTGCACCACGAGCAAAATTCAATAAAAACGGAGAAAAATGGAAAAACATAACCTTTCTTGACAAGGGTGTTCAATCCTATTTTTCAAAAGTTTTATTTGAAATCACTAAAATTAACACCCTAAATAATGATATTAATTCCATGTACCCGGCAACGTTTGCTCGCAATTTTCCGTGTGGTTTAGGCTTTCATTGGAAGCCCGAAATCAACGGGTTTAAAAAAACTCTGATGACGAATAAAAAAATTTCTATTGAATCGATTATCTGGTTGGATTATGTCACTAATGATCCAACGCAAAATCAACATTTATTTTTGAATGGGGTTAAACAAAAAGTCATTACCGGTTGGAATTCGCAAGAAATCCGTGTGGGACCCTATCAAGTAGACGGTTATTGTAAAGTGGGCGATAAAATTTATGTGTACGAATTTGACGGATGTCGACAGAGTTGTAAAAAATTTTATTAATTTACCTCCTAACTGTTTTTGTTTTCTCATTTTTCCAACTCTTGAAAAAGATTTCACAGTTGCGATAAATGTGAAACTATTTCTCTCAAGGTATAATCCCTTTTTTCAAATTTGAAAAGTTAGAATAATTTAGGAGGTTGATAATGGTAGACGGTTAAGTTATTTGCAAAATATGGTAACGAGAATTATAAGTACGACCGGGTGTGAATGGGAGCGTGTTAAACCAAAAAAATGGAAATCGTGGAGCCCTCTCATGTCTACAAATTATGTTGGTCTAACGGAAATGAAAACGTTGTTGGGAGATGGGACAATTTATGGGTTTGCGGTTATCACACTTGCACCCACTGAAAAAGCGCGGAAATTTGAACGAGTAAACTGGCTCCCAATTTTCAAGAAAGAACAAATTACAATCGATGATCTCCCCGATTTCTTTAAAGATCATGCAACTAGTTTCCCAAGGGAAACGGTTTGTCAGACGATGAGAGCCACTGACATTCTTTTGCACACAGATCTTATAAAATTTTATGTCGAACACGGATTCAAAATTATGAACGTTCAACAATTTTTTGAATATCAAGCATTCCCATGTTTTGGTGACGTTTACAACGCCGTGTACAAAGCACGCGTTGAAGCAACAAAAGACCGTGACAATATTAAAAGCACTACAGTCAAACTTGTATCAAATAGTATGTACGGACAAATGTACGTTTGACTTGAGTTTATTTTGGAGAATTTAATTCATCGAATTAAGGTTGATGAATCCTAGCAAATTTCGAGACACAAAAATTACTACCAAAAAAGGGTTCAAACGATGGTCAAAACATGTGTCTTTTATAAAAGGCAAATTGCTTGCTGAAGATGTTTTTGAAATTACTCGTACCAAAAAAAATGTTATTGAACGTTACCCCTTGGTTGCCGGCAATTGTGTTTTACAATTGAGTAAGCTCTTACTTGTCGAATTTGTTGCAATGTGTATTAAATATTTCAAGGAAGATTCTTTTGCCTTTATTTATACAGGTGAGATACATCGATGTCAATAAAACACGAATAAACGTTAATTTTCAGATACTGACAGCATGGTCCTTGCAACAATAGACGACATAGATTCTATTGGTAGGTTTTTTATTGTGTTTCAAAGTTACTTTTTTTTCTAGTAAAACCAAACGTCGATTGGCCTGAAATTAAACGAAAATGGTTCGTTATTGATTCCTCGAGCCCAGAGGATTTGCGTTGTCCTGGAAAATTTAAGCAAGAATGGGCTACCTGTAATGGGGCGATTGTAGTGTAAGATTTTTTGTTGCGTTAATTGATAAATAATATCATACTAGTTTGAGCCCCAAATGCTACTTTGCAGTGTGCACGGATTCCGAAGAATTCAAGCGAAGCTCAAAAGGTGTTCAGAAAAGATTCAAGATCACTTACGACCAATACAAAAATACTTTGTATTCGGGGCAACCTCTTGAAACAGAAAATATTTCAATTCAATTCAAAAATGACAAAATGCTCACCATGAAGTCTCAAAAAACTGGTCTTAGAAATTTATTTTACAAAGCTTATGTTGAAAACGATTTTGTAACTATCCGGCCGTTTGAAAAATTTTTGAATTAAGTTTTGTGAATTTAATTACTTTAACTTAATTACTTTTCTGATACATTTATTAGTTCTTTTCGGAAATTTTTTTGTTTCTTTTTTTAGAATGCAAAATATTCATAAAGATACTGTGGAAAATTTAGGTATAAACATGGCGGTATTTATCCTTTTATTAACTTTAAAATTAGTTTCTCTTTTCGATCCTGAAAATGTACCGGTTTTGAGTGAAGATGAAGCAAATGCCGTTCCCGACAGGGTAGTGTTTCAAAAGTGGAAATTTTAATTTTTGATTTATTTTCAGTTTTAAACACTTATCAAGGCATCAATATCTGTTCAAGTAGTTCTTCATAGTAAAGAATGCCAAGTAATTATTAAATTAGGGAAGGATTATGTTTGTGGAGTTCCAAGGCTGGCGTTTATCGAGAACACGGTCAAATAACGTTTACAAAAAATACAATGGATCCGTCGCAATTTCTCATCAAACTAGTCGATCAAATTGCCTTTAGAGGCGTTCTGTTAAGAGTGTTAAATCCCGCTTAGTTTTTTTTTTTTTTTTTTTTTTTTTTTTTTTCTTTGTCAGAACTCGGTTTAACACTCTAAACAAGTCGGTAGATTTTCATGCTTTTTGTTTGACTAAAGAAAATCAAACCGTTTTCCAATTCGGGAGTCCAAATACATGTTTGAAACTTTGGGAAGATCGAGCGCAAGTGTGGTTGAATAGTAGAGATCAACGCAAAAATTTCTGTACATACTTGAATACGTTGTCTTTGACTGATTATCAAGAAAAATGGTACGAGGCACATTCGGAACGACGAGCTCTAATGGGTAGTGGGTTTCGTATGGGCCGGTTGATTAGTATGGTAGTTTATTTTGAACCTACAAGTGTACCGATTGAAACAATTTTTGGCCCTCGTAAATAATTTTTCAGAATGGTATTCGGTAAAATTACACAAGTTAAAATTTTTCGTTCGTCAGATCGAGATATAGTTTCGGTCGTACTCGACGCTTATCGAGAAAGATGGTACTTTAATCTCGGCACATTTCAAAGCGCTTTGGGTAGGGCTCGGTATCTATAATTTTCATTATTATTTTTATTCTTTTGCCAAGCCCTGTGTTTTGGGGGAAATTATAGCAATATCGGACGTTTATTCGATGCCGAAGAAGTTGAAATAACAACAACCGATGAAAACAGTTGGTTGAGTTTTTTTGTGTATGCCATTTTACTTTATTATTCAGTTGGGTTTGTTCGAGGTTTTCTTAGAATGCCTTGGGCTACCAGATCAATTCGTCAATATGCTGTTCTTCGCGAAATAATCGACAACTAAGGTTGTTTTAAGTTTCTTGTTTTAACACAAAATATTTTTTTTTGATCTGCAACATTTTTATGGGTAAAATATCTAAGTTATACATGCAGCCGTCTCATACGCTATTGTGATGTAAAATAAAAAAATTTTTATAAGGTGTTTTAACCAAATGTAGTTATGTCTAGATTGATTAAGGGTCGTGTTTTCCAATATTCGGTTTACCGAATGGGAGACGGAACAGACCTTTTGTCTTTACAACTCAAAAGCGAGACCGGTGAAACCTGGAAATTCAAACTTGGAGCACTTAAGACGGCATCAACAACATTCGATAAAGTCTCCGATCTCTTGGAAATGGCTGTAGTCGGAATTTCAACTGACGCGCCAGACGCTACGAACGGTAGACTATTCAATAGTTTATTTATATTGACTCCAGATATATTAACTTTAGATGGCAAATACCAATATGGTCGCATAACAATGATGTTCAACAAATAAAGAAGATTATGTAATTTGAAAAAACAAACAACAACGAAACAATATCTTCGCTTGGTGCAGATTCAAATTCAAATTCAAAAGATAGCGCTCCGGTTGCTTCTTCTAAACTAGCAGATAAAATGAAATTTTCTTTCTGGTAGTGCTCCATCGTGTGCATTTCAGAGCAGAATGTATTCAATATTTTGTTTGTATCTTGTAAATATTTAACATAAGGTAGACAAAAATCGGTTGGCGTTATTGACATTGGATAACCATCAGCTTCTTGTCCGTTGACATAAAAATTTATTTTCTTAAATTACATTAGACGAAAGGATCAAACATATAACTAACCTGGATTTTTGAACTATTGAATCGTGTTGAGCTTACAGCGTTTGTTCCAGTATAAGCAGCTAGTGATTGTATACCCCAAAAAAGTTTTTTTGGTAGTGATCCCGTAATAAGATCTGGTATCATGATATTTGGGGCCGTCCGCGGAATGTTAAATCGTTTGATTTGATATTCATCAAAATTTAATTTCAACGGTTTTTGAATTGCGTTTCTTTCTAATTGAAACATTTGCTCGTTTCTTTTGAACGGTAATGTCAAATAAACATCTTGTAGAGTCAATGATGCTGAATCAGTTTCGGTATCTTTTGTAGCCAATGAAGATAAATTGGCGTTAGAACGTTCAAAACTTAAATCCAAAGTTGTGTTTGACGGAAGTAAATCTTCGCTTGAAAATATACTATTATCAATCGACATGTAAATTTCAATAGTTTTGTTGTCATGGTCTCCACCGAGTCGGCCATGTCTTGTTTTTTCAATTTGAGCTTCAGACAAACCATCAAAATCAGACTGTACATAGTTGTGAGGACTAAAAACCCCGGCTGGCTGCATGGCCGTACGCAAATAATCAACAGAATAATTCACAGTATGTTGAAAATAAGACGCTAGAAAAAATTCGTTGGCACATGATCGACGTGTTATTGCTTCGCCATTGATACGGATTTCAAGGCTGCTAAATTGTTTCATACCAAACCAGTTTTCGGGTATGATAACAACGTTAGCATCTTTGCCTGTAGGAACCTCGGTCTTGAA
Organism: Oikopleura albicans; assembly: GCA_004367875.1. Lineage (NCBI taxonomy): Eukaryota > Metazoa > Chordata > Appendicularia > Copelata > Oikopleuridae > Oikopleura > Oikopleura albicans. The sequence continues at coordinate 18,410 of SCLG01001069.1, forward strand.
GTGCAACATTACAGAGTTGAGATCAAGTTGTCCCTTGGGATTTGCTGGAATACGGAATTCCAGTAAATCTTCATTATTAATTGTTGGGTATAATTTTTGCGTATACAAATGGGTGATCTCTGGAGCGGTCATAGTTGAAATGAATCAAATGAACACAAATTATCTTTTATATACGTTTATTCTAAAAAGTTAACAATGGTATCATTTTGTTCTTTATCCGTAGTAAATAATTTCAGGAAATCCTTGAAGCAGTCTTTTTTACTCATTTCTTTAACAAATACAATACAGTACATACCACACCGGCTAGAGTGTGTAGGCTGCAAGGGTTTTGTCATCTCTAATCTTCGTGTTGCCAGGAGTCGGTTAAGAAATTTGATTAACAATTTAGGTATGTTTTTGTCTGGAAGCAATCCTCCTATAGAGTCGCAGATATAAATAACATGTTGGTAGATCCCTAGAGCTATCCAATGAGTCCCTGTTGAATTCCTCTTATCCAAATTAATGATGACAAATGTTGGATTATCGATTTTTATTTCGTTTAGTTCGTCTAGAGCGAAGCTTCCTTGATACTTTGCCACGTTTTGTAGTTTTTTGTTTATTTGATTTTCGTCCATTTTGGTTTTTGTTGGGGCGACGGCGGCGGCCCCAACCAAGTAATTTTTTGAATTGTTTTTTTCGAGTTCCTATCCCTGGTGTCTTCATTTTGATATTTTATATACTTTTCTGTTGCTTATATACAATTCCAGCGTAAATCAGAGTCGCTGATTGGTTGGACAGCTAGGGTTAAAGATATGGCAGACATTTCGTCATTCGGATAAACATAGCTTTTTATGAGTTTGTTATCTTTATGAACGTAATTGATGTTGAACGTTAAAACCAGCTTGTTATCATCAGACTCTATTTGGTAGAACTCGATTTGTTTAGCTTGGTAAATGTTGTAATAGACTCCGCTAGGTCCGTGGTTGAAGCACATTCTTTTCAACAAACGTTTTGGATTCCATAATGTAGAGTCTATTTGTTCACAGAAAACTTCTACCTCCATTCGACGGTGATATTGATTATTAGGGAGGTTGATTTCTGTTAGTCCAATCATACATTTTTTTAACGAATTATCAAATGGAACAACAATTCGATTATTGGCGCCAATTGCTCGTACCGGATAAAATATCATACTCTATTCAGTTGATAAAAGTATTTGCTTTTAGGATATATTGCGCCTTTTTCGTCTTTTATACGATACCAACAAACTCCGTTCTTTTGAAAGACGCGATGGATTGTAAAAATATCTTTTGACCAGTT